>CAEGAF010017791.1:0-21605 GCA_903067075.1 Micropoecilia bifurca
GTGTGTGTGTGTGTGTGTGTGTGTGTGTGTGTGTGTGTGTGTGTGTGTGTGTGTGTGTGTGTGTGTGTGTGTGTGAGTTTTTTTTTGTGCTCTTGTTCCTGACTCAGGTGTTCAGTTTGGAAAACTCCAGAATGTCCAAACAAGTTATTGAGGAGGTAAAACTACAAAGTTATTGTCTGGAGGCTTTTGTTTGGTACCAAATGATGGGATGGTGATTAGTAGAGGGACGCCTTAATTAGCTCTGGTCTTTATTCATGACCATAATCAGCTTAATTCAAGGCGAGTTGGAGCTGGAATGAGTCCAGAGTCGTTGACTGGAGTTGCAAACTCCTGATACACATTATAATTAACCCTCATTTTCTAGACGCTTTTCTTTTCTTTCTTTTTTTTTGGTTGCCTAAACCTAAATCAGGGGTCAGCTATCGGTACCCTCTGATAATAACCTCTTCATGGTCACTCCTGTTGAATATACGCTACATAATCTAAACAGTTCTTTTTTAAGACTTTTTTTATTTACAAATGCGTATAGAGAAATGTCAACTTTTCCGGTTAATTTTGCTCTGCAGGTGTTGGAAGCCAGTTCTAAGAAAGGTGGGGTGGAACTGCTGGAGATCAGGCCTGAGCAGCTCACCAGTCAGGACCTCAGAGGAGAGCAGGTGCCGCTTTGGATGACGATCACGCCGTGCAGCAGAACATTTCATTTATTTGATGATTTAAAAGCAGAGCAAGACGATGAAAACAGTCATTTTTATCAGAAAAAGCTTCTTTCACTCTGATCTGCTTCTCTGAACATCAGGTACCAAGTTGGAAAATAGGGAGTTGGAGGAAGTGTCACTTTTTAGTGTCTTTATGAGACCTAACCTCCAAAAATACAAAAAAATAGAGGTGGTGGAAAGTTTTTTTTAAAAGATATATTCAGAATACTTTTATTAAATAAATCACCACAAAACGGTAAAGAAGGCTCACTCAGACTGGGATTTATTTGAACAACCTTGTAACTCCTGGTTTGTAATTGTTGGTATTTTTAAATGCCAAGATTATAAAACATAGAGCTTTCTTCTTTTTATATTTCTTAAAGCCATTTCTGGGGGGAAAATTAATTTGTGACAAATACAGATGAACTTATCAATTGGTCAGAGAGCAAATCATAGGATAAATTCATTTTTAGTTTTTATTTGTTAAATGGGTCAAAACGCAGATCTCCCATATTCATTGTCTTTCACTCTTTTGGAGTTTAGTAGAAATCTAGGTATATATATCTCTTTGATGGATGAACAAGGATAATCTTGTAATCTCTCTTGGATTCAGGACTTCATCAAACAACCTGCAGTCATTTTTTCCCTCTGGTGTTTTAGTCCTCAGATACAAAAAAAAGAAAGTTTGGGCTAAAATAATCAAACAGCCAGACCACAGATAAAAACAATTTGCAGATCTATTAATGAGTTGTTTTCTGTTTATTTTCTGTCCCAATTAAAGGAAAGCAATCAAAAAGTAACTTTATTAGCGGTGCATTTATTTATAACTAATACTAACACGCTACAGGTTAAAGACCCAGTAATGGTTTTAAAGTCATTAATGTAAAACCTGGTGTTGCGCCTCCTGCAGATTTCCGTCCTGATGGGGGAGCCGTACTTCAGCACCAGCCTCCTGCCGTGGCACTCCCTGTTCTTCTGGTACTGCAGGACGGCTCTGGCGGGCCTCCTGCGGCCCACTGCCACCATCCTGCCCTGCTCTGCCTCCCTGCATGTTGTGGCCGTGGAGTTCCAGGTCAGACAGTTGAGCGTTTGATCAAACATCATCCAAAAGGCAGTACAAGTTGTTACCGGAACAATTCAACTTTTATGCACAGTTACATTTCAGTTTTGAGTCATAGAAACTTGGTGATCTGATGCCAGCGTGCGTCTTGGTCATTTAAAAAAATATAATTACTTTAAAGTTATTTTAACGTGCTAGTACTAAATGATATCTCTGACTTATATATTTTGAGCTCATTCCTAATAGAGACGTTCCTTTGTTTCCTTTGAAAGGCTTCAAGTGTTTCTGTTTTGGCTGACAACTGGCAAGATTTAAAATAAATCTCAAGCGAATCCATTAAGATTTCAAAATAAATTATTTTTGTTTATTGTTAGGATTTGTGGAGAATAAGAGCGCCGTGTGGAATTTGTGAAGGCTTTGACGTCACTCCGATGGACGAGATGGTCCAGGTAAAGATTAAAGTCAAAGTCAAGCTAAAATTTAAATAGTTATTTATTACTAGGGTGATGTTTTTATAACAGTACTGTGTCATGGTGTTTTTGTATTTGAAAATGTGCGCCTGTGTCTTTAAATCACTCATGAGAGGAAACAAAACGTGAGCGGAGTTCATGAATGTATTTCCACAGCGCTCTCTGGATTTCCGTGAGTCCCGTGAAGCGGAGCCCCACCCGCTGTGGGAATATCCATGTCGAGCTCTCACTCACCCCACCACTGTCATGACCTTTGACTTCACACAGTGTGTCCCTCAAGAGCCAATCAGCAGCCAGGGCTCGCTGCCTTTCATAAGGTAGAATCTGCTTCCTGCCTTAAGATGGTACTAATGGAGAATCAGAAGAAGAATGTTTGTGTTTACGGTAGTTAAATTTAGTTTTTTTTTATTTAATGCACTTTTTCTTTTAGATTACTTTTACTGAATAGCTTCATATTTCAGATAAGGAAGGTCTGTTTTTCTTGTGGGTCATTTTACCAATTACTTTAATAAAAAAAAAAATGCTACCTTCAGCTTAGGGGAGAAAATGTTTTTTGAAACGTGTTTATGTTTTAGTTTTTCTTCTACTGTTGCTTAACTTATCCAGAAGTTAGTGCTTGGTATTTCTGTTGAACTGTTTAAAAATTGGTTTCAGGACAGGTCGATGTCACGGGGTTGCCTTGTGGATGGAATATCGCCTGACTGATGATGTCACAGTCAGTGGGGGCCTGACTCAACCAATCAGTGAGCAGGTATCTTCTTTTGTCATCTGTGAAAGCATGTCTGGAAACACTCCTTAAAAAAAGTATTTTTCAAATCATTTAAATGTATCTGAAATCTGATGGCAGGTGTTTTTTCTGTTTTCCCTGCAGGGAGACTGCGAGTGGAGTCGACACAGGAAGCAGGGAGTTTACTTCCTGAGGTCAGCGTGGGACAGTTTAGATGACGGCAGGACCGGCGTGTCATACAGCTTCACGTTTGAGCCCAGCTTAGGAGACGTCAAGATGGACTTTAGCGTCACGGGTCACTGATGTGAATCCAAAACTGACTGAAAAGGTTTTACCTCAAGTCTCTTGTTTAGAGCATATTTAACCATGTGTTTAGTATGACTGAAGTTACCGTTTGTCTTTTTTTTCTTAACGATATGTCAACATCAGGAATTCTCAGGGCTGAACAGCCTTTGATATGGAGACATAAAAACCTCCTGCACAAGTTATTCTCCAACTGACCCACTGTTGTCTTGTTTTATAATGAAAATCAGACATGGACTCGTTTCTGTAAACTCTTAACTTTACGCAGACGAAGAAAGCAAAGGTTGGAACACAAAAAAAAAAAGAGTGGAATAAAACAGAAGTAACATCTTTAGGGGCCCTGAGAGTCAAATATGTTTCTACAAAGTCATATCACACAATAGTTAAAAAGATAGATCAGTTACTGACAGGCATACATTGATGTCAACAGCAAAGGACGACGAAACCTGAAGTGTCAGAGATCTTCACCACATTCTGAGGGTTAAATCCAAAGAGTTGGTCTCAAGTTTATTTGTAATAAATGACAGAAAGTGAAATGATGACTTCATACATAAATAAGCTTAAGTTCAACAATTTCAGTGCAGCTTTCTTCGTTTTGATGGAGATCACTGCTCTGGCTTTGACACAACGGAACATGATTTAAACCCCCAAAAACACTTCTATTCTGCTATTAGTTTTAATGAATGAAAAAAAGAGACAACTGAGGTAAAACATTTCATTACCAGATTGCCAGAAAAGATGCTGATTTCACACTTGCCTTTTCTTTTGACCCATGAAAAATCTGGCATTCTCTTAATTCAGGCACCAAATCGCAGATATATTGATAGCAAATTTCTAATTTTGAACGAGTTGCTTAGGTTCTCACTTGTTAAACAAATGTCTCTCCTGTCCAGTCGTGGTGGCGTTGCTGTGTCTCATGGGAAACAACATTGCAGTGGCATCAATGTCAACATTTATGTCTACTGAGAACCCACAGAGGGGCTGACGGGTTCTGGGTGGATGGAAAACAGAGGAATGTTAAATGTTCTGAAGTGTGATCAGCAGAGAAGTGCAACGTTTTGGTTTCAGGCGTCTGTCAGCGTGTTGTTGTCCAGGACGATCTTCTCCCCCGGTTTGAATGCTGGCATTCCCAGGTACGGGCAGCTGGCGCAGCGGAAGGCATCACCAAGGTAACACTAGCACAAATGAAATACGTCGATATTATTTTAATTATTTGGAAACTGGAGTCGACATTTTGATATTTTTTCCCCCACACTACTCACACTTCCACACGCAGACTTCGGTAGGTTAGTTTTCTGCTTCTCTTTGCTCTCCTGCTCCAACTCTTCAGCAAGCCCACATGTGCTCCACAATGACAGAATATACTAAATCATCTTGAAATATTAACAGTGAAACGACGTAGTGAAAATATATCAGATGTAGATACACCTGGACCTCAAATCAGCTTGTCATCTGACAACAGCCCGACCTTTGACCTCTCTGACCTGACAGCTTAGAGCCTGAAGTGAAAAATGACCTCGGAGGGTTTTAAAATGTAAGGCGGGACCTCACCAGTTCTTGCAGGCTTTTTTCTTGCCGGTTCCTTCTCCGCAGCTTGAAGCTTTAAGAGAAGCTGGGTCCGGCTTCTTTAGGTCGTCCTCGTCGAGCAGAGTGTCAGAGTCCAGCAGATCCTGCAGCAAACGGAGCAGAGCGGAGACAAACCGCATCAACAGGCTGCAGCTACATTACACTTTATTAATGCTCGGTTTGTGGAAATAGCCTCTGATGAACTAATAAGTATGTTGCTATAATATTGCACAATTTTACACTAAGTTTATATTTCAAACAGCCCTCTCAGTAAAATGACGCATATTTGCCATATTTTATATTTCACATCTAAACTCATCTTACAATTATTGTTGGATAATTAGCTTCATGTCGTCACTTTACATCTGTATTCTGTAAGCCTTTTACTGTAATATCTGTAACTTTTTAAACTCAACTCAGGAAGGTTGCTGTGTTTACATGCTGTATTTTCAGCTTTTTATTCAAACAGCAAAACAAGTCAGAAACTGAACAACAGTCCAATAAAATTACTGAGTCACTTAAAAATACTCCAAAAATTATGTGCTTCTTTTGTGCAATTAGGATTTTCAGCTGTTTAAATCCAGTTTTAACAAAATGTCATTAATAAGTCCAGGCTCTTATTTCCAATACAGCATTTTCTGATGATATTTCATAGATCTCCATCTGTCATTCTCCAAGCTGGATAAAACACGCTCATCCAAAGCTCCTGGTTTGCCAACACAACTTGTTAACCACAGTTTAAATCATTCCTGCAGTGTTTTTTGAAAAATCCAGCTGCCTTTGAACTCACCACGTCGTCGTCATTCATGTCGTTTGCTGACAGCATCCACATTTTCTTAGTGTTGGGATCCAAAGCTGGTTTCTCTGCTAAACACACAGATGTTAATATTTATACACATTAAAATGACCAAATGCTGCTAAAGCTGTTATGAAGATGACTGAATGACAGACAATCTTTATAAACTTGCCTGGCTTCGGTGTCTTTTTCCCAAACGACAGTTTGAGCTGGCTGGAGGATCCCACCTCGTAGTTGGGTTTGCAGGCAGATACGCGGACCCTAGTCAGAGTGTTTCCTTGGTAACCAGTGGCTGCTTTGAGGGAGCTCAGTGCCTCCGGACTAAGCTCCGTTTTACTGACCTGAATAAAGAGACAGCAGGAGGGTCAGCAGATCTAAGACACAGATGACCTTGTGATTGTTTTGTTTTTTTCCATTTTTTAAACCTGTTCATTATTTAGAGGTGTATCGATAGCTGTTTTTTTCCCAGACTGGGTACAAATGTGAGTACTTCAGTTTACATACTTACTGATTCCAAGTAGTTAACAAGTTGGTGCTGAAACATCACACAACAACTTTTAAAAACATTTACACATAGAACAAGCCGACACTTCGTCTTTATAAGTCCAGAGTCGCAGCTGCCTGATAAATAAATCATGACATACGGTGTTGCATTCATTTAAAACACGTTCAAAATAATAAAAGATTTACATTTTTTTACAGGTTTTCTTGAACATACAACCAAACATTTCAATTAAAATATAAACTAACAAAACAATACATTTTAGCCCTGCATCTCTATGATAGCAGAATGTTATGCTCTTCTTCGTGTTTGGAGTTCTGTTGGTTGTGGTCCAGACTCCAGCATCACACTGTTTGAATGCGTTTCAAATTCATTGTTTAGTTCACCTTTATCAAATCACTTGTGTTAAAAGGCTCACATTTTGCCCCTCCTTTTGACAGACTGCTTCTTTTTCTACTATCCTTTGTGTATTTATTGAAATTTCTCCAGACTACAGATATTTTGGCTCTTTCCACCATCTAACTTCTCCCACCACTATTATTAATAATAAGAAAAATCAGCCAAAGAGTAGAAAGAAAGCAATAAAAATTCATATTAATGAGCTAACTTACAAACAACTTGTACTCTTCCACTATCTTTCCTCTGCAAGTACAAACCATGTAGGTCAACTACAGGGTGGCTGGATTAAGATATGAAATAAACCTCAGAAAAAACTCCCCGAACCAAACGAGGTTTTAGCAACAGCGCAACCACCAAACCACTGAATTTCTAGTCACGGCTTGATATTCTTATTTAAACTCTGTTTTCGTTCTCTTTGGAGTGATGGCATCTATTTGGCTAATAACTATGCTATGTTCATCTCCAGTATAATCACAGTAGATGACAAAATGGAACATTTTACTGAATCCTTGCTTTTCACTCACCTCTGTTACCGACATGAAGCCGGACAACTTCAGAGCCGACATGAGTTTCTCTGCAGTCCTCATTGTTTGTGCTTCTGTGCCTGGAACACAAACACAGTTCATTTAGAGAACCCATAACACACAATAACCAACCTTGGGCTTTTCAGCAGGACTGTGTTTATAAAAGTTCTGCTGCCTTGTAATCTAACATTCCTAATGATTCTGAGGCCTGCACCATAGTAACACTTTAACACATATTTAGCACCTTTTCAGACCATTATGAATGGAATTTAAACCTGTACCATGTCAGATATGTACAAAAATAATTTTAAAAATCGCATTTATATTGTATCACAGAATGAATGCAGCATTGCTGAAGACAAACTTCATCAAGACAAGAAATTTACACTTACGACAGATGCGAAAAAGCCACTTTCTTAGTTATATAAATCTTACTGGATGGACACATTGATTGCAAATGAAGGATAACAAATCCAGTTTGCCAGGTGCTCTAATGTCATTTTTATTTTTAAGTTACACATGTAGTCGAACACTATAATCCCTTGGGTATTTCAAACAAAGATGGCGGACAAAAGGGTTTCTGGTGAGGCTGCGTTAGCCACAGAGACCGAACTCCCAATAAGAAACTGGAAAGCAACTTAAAAGGAATGATTGGTCTTACTTGTGACTGGTTCATCCAGGAGCAGCTTCCCACCAGGTCTCAGCACTCTGACCATCTCGGCTAAAGTGTCTGGACTGTGGATGTAGGAGCAGTCGGCCAGAAGACAGGAGAGAACCCAGTCAAAGGAAGAAGCAGCATGAGAGGCTGTGATGGAGAAGGAAGAAATACAGTCAGACTTTCTACTGATGCCTTCAATAGAAAAATGTTATTGTCTAGCCCTTGTTATATTTTTTTGTTCAAATATATTTGATTTTAAGATATCAGTCAAGTTAGCACTCAAAACAGGGTAAACTTTACTAACAAACTTGGCCATAATCTGGATGTTTCAATACGGAATAATAATTTTAAGGAAGAACAGATTGATGTTTCGCCGGTTAGACTTAACTGGGCTGAATAATTCAAATGGTGGGCGACTGACTCACAGAGCGACAGTCTCTCCATGTTCTCCATTGAGACTTTTCCATCTGCACCTACTGCTGCTCCAAGTTCCTCAGCATATTGCTTCAAGGTGTCTGGCGTTGACGGCTGAGTCCACACAAGCAACACTTTGTCTCCTGCTTTGACGCCAAGGTCGGCCATGATTCCCTGGGGAAAGATTAATTAAAGTTGTTCAAATTTTATATTTTCTTCTTTAAAAATGTGATAATTTACGAATCATTTTAAATTAGGAAATTTTTCTAAAAAATAAGGTAAGGTTAGATCGCAACTTTTAGGACTGCAGATTGGGTTTCAATACCATCTTCAGTACCTTTAATTATAATGTTCTAGCAATACAGAAACAACACAAAGGTAGGCAGTATTTATATATCAACAAAACGAAATAGCGGGAGAGGAAAATGACAGGCTTGCTGTTCTTGATCCGTCAACATCGTCAACCACCAATTTTACATCACATGGCCCTTCGAGCTCAGACCAATATCCCAAGGGAGAAAAACATGACTTTATCAGGTCACTCAATCAACTCCATTTTTTCCTAGAAGGTTTAATTATAATTAATGTTTAAAAGCTATATGCAACCTTTAAAGAAGTAAAGTTGTGAATGTTTGTAAAAACAAACAAAAACAAAAAAAACCCTATGACTAAAATATAAACCCTGGACTTTCTCACTTTATGGTTTCATCTTTTGGGGTTTGATATTTTTTAATAATTGTTTTAAAGCACAGACTCCCCAATTAGACATCAATCAGGATCCAGATCAAAATGATCAGATCAAACTGGCTCCAGATCATTTTTAGATTTTTGAACTCCAGTCTTGTGAAAGGCCTCAAGCCTGAAATGTCTTATCTAACAAAATGCATTTTCTAAATAAATACAGGAGAGTGTGGACACTTTACATTTCTGTCTGCTTCTCTCTAGCACCCGGTGCCGTTTGGGCTTTCCAAACTATATATATATAACAAATATATAGAACAAATAATAAATGCATACTTTTTAATACTGCTAGGATTTTTGAAAGATGGGAACTAGAGAATGACACTTATCCAGTATATATGATGGTCCCGGCTACAGTTCAGAGTCTTAGATTTTCGTGCTAATGGCATTAGAATCTAATTAGCTAATGGCTAATGTAAAAATAAAACCTTGAAGATGAACTGACCAGTTAATATAGAATGTTCTCTGTCAACTGTGTAACAAAGCCGCAAATTAAAACCCTCACTTGTTGTAAACCGAATACTTTTAGCATTAACAATGATACACCAAACTTATCTTTGGTGAAAGTCTTTGTTAGTAAAAACCGACGCAGTGACGCAGTTTGTAACCGTTAGCGACACTTCTGAGGTTTTTTGACACGTTATTTAGACAGTGAGAGTCTGGTAAAGTTCTACTCCAGGAAAAATAAATAAAGGTTTATAGTTATCGATCTAAAACACCTCCAAGAAGTAACTAACGAATTAAAATAAAAACTAAAAGGGTTTCTCTCAATGACTCACCTGCTCTTCTCAAGGCACTTACACAAAATAAGTCGCCCTTGTGAATTGAGGGGAGTGTTTCCGGTTATTAACTTTCAAAATAAAATATTCTTAAAAGTTTAACATTTTAAAGAATTTAATTCAAACAGGGATAATGTGGTGATGTATATTTATTACTAAATATATAATTCTTCCTTTGCATAATATTGTGCTTCGTGTACAAAAAAATGAGTAATATTGATTTTAATTAAAAACAATTTGGCAGTCAAGTAGTTTTGTTTCAAACTAAACTTCCTGTAAATTTGCGTCGCGGTAAAGTGACGTAGCTGTGAACCTCCCAGTTGTGCAGCTTGTTATGGCGGCGCTTCTGAGAGGACTGCGAGCTGGAAGGCTCCTCCGAGGGCTGTCCAGCGGTAACACAAACTCGTTCTTGCTTTGTTTCACCGCAGAACTCCCAAGAAATCAAAGACACGCCTACAAGTCTTTCTTTTTCAGTTTATATTTTGAAAAAAAAAGCAACCAAAGTTGACGTTAGCTAACCGAAGGTGATCATGAAGGACAGTAAACAGGTTACCTTTCGGAGGCGTACGCTTTATAAAAATGAAGAATTTAAGTCATAAAATCAGGCATGTGTTAATCGTATTGCAGTGTTAGTCTTTACAGCTGGGGGGGCGTGTTTTTCTGCAGTTATGGTAAGCGTTGTTTCTAATAAATCGGCTATGTATAGCTGCGTATACTTGTTTATTTTCTTATTTCATGACACAATTTTCAACGGATAGCACAGATGCAGATATATAAGCTGGACTATGTCAGTATTTATATTTGAGATTAATCTTAACTTTAATTTAATGGAGTCATTCGAAGCAACCATAGAGAAAAGTAGAAGAAAGCTTTATTTTGTCTCACAATGTACCATGTTTATGGTCATTAGCCTTTCGTTCAAGCAGAAGTAGTTGGTATTTACTTATGAATTTTCTAATTAAAATGTCAATGTTCAACAATGCTAATGCTAGTTTTCTAAAATTGTGCAGCCATATTTTTTATAACCTTATTGACTAGGAAAAAAATTATTTTTTTTTTTATTTGACCCCAGATTACTGAAACATGGCAAGATTTTCCCCAGAAAACTTGCTAAAGAGTGAAAGATTAATATCTTAACATCACCTATAAAGTCTTAAAAAATGCAAGCATTAAAAAAAAAGAATAACTTAAATAAATAAACAATGCCTGATGGAGACACAAGTAAAGCCTGGTGGCCCGCCAGGCTTATAATACACAGGGGGAAACCCTGCATTAATAATTTAAAGATGTTGTCTTCTTCCAACATGATTGGGTAGTAGCAAAAACTGTGTAAACAAATTAAAGGTAAATTAAAATACAAACACCAGTAATTTGAAAACAAATTTTAAAAAGAATTCAAAGACATCTGTGGTGAATGAGTTACTTATTCAGGGTGCGCCGTCGCCCCCACCGTGTGAGCAACAACATCCCAGCTCAGACTTTTGTTCTTAATGGAAAACCCTAATTGATTAGGAGATTGAGTGAAAATCTCTGCCCTCCTCCAGTGGTCACTGCACCGACATCAACAACCCCTCAGTGCAGCAACCTGAGACGAGGCTTCCACTGTGCAGCACTGAGACTGCAGGACGAGTCCAAATCTGACAAACACTCTGCATCTTCGTCCTACTCCTCCTCCTCCTCATCATCATCATCATCATCATCCACAACCCACGATGACTACACCTCCCAGCAGGATTCTGATCCAAGCAGCGGGTCAGTCGTTAAGAAGCTGTTTATGAGTTCTGCTGCTGTTCCACCTTCTTGACAGTTTGCCTCAAAATGCTAATGCAGACATGTTTAACTTATTGTGCTTCATTCATTGTAAAATGTTACTCTGTGTTTGCATAAAGTGACCAGGAGCAGGACGAGGATTATGAAACCGAAGAGCAGCTGCAGGCTCGGATTCTGACGGCGGCTCTGGAGTTTGTCCCGCTGCACGGCTGGTCCATGGAAGCCATCTCCGCTGGTGCTGAAGTAAGGTTAAAGAAACTTTTGAGTGTATTTACTTTTCTTTTTTTAACTACTTCTATCAGCAGTTAAAATGTCATGACTTCTTTTGAATGTTTATTTTTTTTCAGCACCACCTCACCTTTGTAAGGCTAAGTTAATTTTTGAAACAGTTGCTTAATTTGAGATTATCTGGATTTAGACTAAGTGCAACAATTGGAATTAACAGGAGTAAGTTAACTACATTATGTTAAATGAGGCTTCAGGCTGTCTTTGAAGGGTCAGCTCATGTTTCTGTTGTTGCTGTGCTGCCCCCAGGCTGTGGGTTTGTCCTCTGCTTCCACTGGGATGTTCACCAACGGAGCGGGAGACTTGGTCCTACATTTCATCTCCCAGTGCAACTCCAAGCTGACAGAGATTCTGGCTGAACAACACAATGAAGTCCAGCTGGGTCAGGCAGAGTATGTATGCACAATCTCACTATGCATTTCAGAAATAAAACTTTTTAGAGTCTGCTATAGACTTGAGACTTTACTCAGTGGCAGGACAACTCCAAAATACAAGCAGAGCTGAAGTAGATGTGTTTAGATGAGGACATTTTGATGTTTTAGAATGATCTAGTGAAAGTCAAACCCAACATCAAGCTGGGAATGTATGTTGAGACTTGAAGATTGTTTTCATGCTTTGAGCTGCTTTGCAAAAAAAGGGGGCAGACGTTTTAGTCTCTAGATCTGCAAAGCTGATGGAGATGCGCCACAAAAATCCTGCAACTGTAATTTGAGCAGAAGCAGGTTTTCCAAAGTATTATCTCAGGAAGGCTGGATATACTGTACATGTATGCCAAACAATTTTTTGGTATTTTCCTGTAAGAAATTTTGAAACCTTGCTGTCTTTCCCTTCCACGTCACTACTATGCATTACTTTGGGTTGATCTGTCACATAAAGTGTAACTTCGAGTTCAGTGAAGTTTGTGGTTTGGATTTGAGAAAATGTTCAAAAGTTCTAGTATAACTACTTTTGTGAGACTTTTGGAGACGCAAACCCAAACTCTGCTATTTTGTTGCAGACCAAAGAAGACGGCTGACTTCCTAAAAGATGCAGTAGAGACCAGGCTGCGGATGTACATCCCCTACATGGAATCCTGGCCACAGGTAACCACCAGCTTCTCACTCCCAGCAGAAACAGTAAGAATTACGTTTCAAATATTTCTTCCTGTTGCGTCTGCAGGCGATGAGCATCTTGCTCCTTCCTCACAACATCCCCGACAGCTTGAAGCATCTGTCCACCATGGTGGACGACATCTGGTACTACGCCGGGGACCGCTCCACAGACGTGAGTGGATCCTCCCGCCTTCGATCCTCCTCTTCTGCTCATACCTTCCTCTCCCCCTTTCATCATCACCCCCACAATATCCGGCCTGCTACGTCTCAGGTTACCCAGCTCATCACCGAGCCAATTTTCATGTCTTCTTTCTCTCTTATCTGAAGAAATATTGATTCTTCAGATTTCTGAACCTCACTCTTCTGTGTTTTTTTTTTGTGCATCTTTTGTTTTAATAAAGGATAAATTCATATACTCAACAAAATGTCCAAGTTATTTTTCCATCTGCCTTCTGTCTGAAGATGAACTGGTACACAAAGCGGGCAGTGCTGACCGGTCTGTACAACGCAACAGAGCTGGTGATGCTGCAGGATTCCTCCCCGGACTTCCAGGAGACCTGGACCTTCCTTGATAACCGCATTCAGGACGTAACCAACATGGCCCTCACGGCAAAGCAGGTACAGAAGAGTTGAGGCAGAAAACGTTCAAATTTGATCACTCAAGAGATGAATCTCTCTTTTAGTAATGTTCTGAATGTGTGAATGAATTAAAAACCAAAATACCTGTTTGAACGACGTGGCATCGTTTTCTTTTTCCCTGTAGATGCAGTCGACTGGTCAAGCTGTAGCGCAGGGTCTCATGGGAGCTGCAGTTACGGTGAGTTTTCAGTGTGTGTTTTTTTCTTTTATATTTTAATCAGCAAATAAAAATACTGTAATCATTATGGCTTCTAATGCATATCTCGGACCTTTCCTTGTTAAAGGACATGGTCTATTTTTCAACTGATAGGCTTTTCTGTAAACATCCACATGATGGCAGCATTGGATCTGCAAAACTGCCTCAATACTGCAAATTACAACACAACAATAGAGAAGGAAGAGTTTGGTTTTTTTTTTTTTTTTCAAAATATAGTTGTTTGAATCACCTCTCCTCACTCTTCCTCTTTATGCCCTGGCAAAACCTTTTAGTCCAACAAAAAATCAGACAAGATTAAATTACAGAATGAATTAAAACAATCCATACCACCAGCTCTGACTAAAAAGGTTCATGTTTGCATCTCAATGTATCGAAAAAGTACATTTTTATTCTCCACCCCCACCTATTTGGCTAAAAGCTCCAACAAACCCTCTGTGGATCTGTCATCTGTCAATTACTGTTATCATGGAGCATTGCACCTTTATGTCTTAGTTTAATGAGTGCTTTGTTTTGTTTGATAGTGCTGCATACTATGTTTAATTATTTTTAATATAAGCGTTAGTAGCTTTGTAGTTAATGATAAATATAAGTTGATCTGAGATAATATGATCCATTTTTAAAATATGTTGTTTTTTTGGGGGGGGGGGGTTTCAGTTGAAGAACCTCACAGGACTGAACCAGAGACGATGATGTGAAACATTTCTGAGGCCCATGAAGCCCAACCATAATGCCATGAGCTGAGGATGGTGTGTTTTCTGAGGGGGATGATTGCTCTTGTCTTTTCAGTTGTATGGTATGGCTGAAGGGATTTCACAATTGATTTTAAGAACACAAATACCCGATTTGTTGAAAGTCCTCTGTATATTTCAGTTCACCTTCGGTATGAGTGGCTTTCTTTTGTTTTACTCAAATCAATTTTTTTTCCTGTTGTATAGAAGTACAAGAACAGATTCAATTTGATTGTGGAATTGTAAGCCAAATAAAGTAGTGTATATTCAACACATGTCTGTTGTGATCTTTGTTAAATGTGTAGAAAATAAATCATTCATTCTGTATTAAAAAAAAACATGCAATTTCTGAACAATAGAACCATGCAGCTCAGTGTCCAAATTAGGGTCGTAACCATGATTTTCTTTATGTAAATATATTTTTAACTTTTCCAGTTCAGTAATGCAAAATATTTACTTCTTTTTGTTGCTAGGTTAAGAAAAGCAGGGGAAATTATCTATTTGAAATAAAAGCCTAATATTTTTTCAGACTAAAAAGAAAATCCGTAAAAAGAATTTGTTTTGTTGTAGAGTTTTAACCTCAATCAGTGACTTAGAACAGCTGGGGGTCTGCAACCTAACCTAACTCGGGATTAATTAAAATGATAGTCAACTGTTTCAAATATAAATTCCATAACAAATGCTAGTTTAAGTACTTTTTCATTAAAAAAAATAACAATCACACTAAAAAACTAGTGATATTCCAGATTTGTCTTTTTTATCATTAAGTTGGGAACTATTTGCTTTTTTTCATCTTCCATAAATTTCAACATCCTACAGAGAAACTCATCCATCTTCTTTCTACTAAAACTTCACTTTTCTTCATTGTGAAATCTAAAAACAAAACCACATATGCATACATATTTTTAGTAAAACACTACAGGGTTTTATTTTGAAAATCAACGAATGCCCCCTGAAGTCCCGCCTCCTCTGTTGAACCAATCAGCTCAGCAGCCATTTCCGGGAGGCCTAAAACCCGAGGTGGTGCAGCTCTTGTCATTTTAAAACAGAATAACCTTTAAGAATGCCGTATGCTAACCAGCCGACGGTTAAAATAACAGAATTGACGGACGAAAATGTCAAATTCGTCATTGAAAACACGGATTTGGCGTGAGTATTTATTTTTCTCCCTTCATATATTTGTATTGAGAATTGGGCGCCCATTGTCTCTGTGTGCGTATAGAAGCACGAGTTACGAGACAATACAAGAAAAATAAATACCAAAGAAACTAGAAGTCATTATATATAAAACATATATAGTGTTGCATCTTACACCTTTTTTCTCGCTTTCAGGGTTGCAAACTCTCTCCGTCGTGTCTTCATGTCAGAAGTTCCCACAATAGGTAGCGTAACAATATTTTTGGTCTATCTTACGGTTGAGTTCTTTTGTTTTGTTACGACGTTTTTCTAAATATCATTATTCCGGATGCTAAATACAGATAAAGTTCTGTTTTATTATTGTGTGGAAATTACGCCCTCAATAGAAACTATTACAAGCCTTTAAACTCTTTGTTTAGTAAGGTAAACAAAACTAAAGCCTGAGTATGGTTTGGTTTTTTTTCAACATTTGCTGTAGCTACAGCATCACTTTAACTGATTATATTTTTTTTCAGCCATCGATTGGATCCAAATTGATGCTAATTCATCAGTGCTGCACGATGAGTTCATTGCGCACAGAGTCGGTGTGTATCTCCAGATCCCCGTCCTGTTGATTGCAGCGCAGCGTAGTAGAGAGACCTGAACACTAATCTGCTCGCTTTATGTGTCGCCAGGTCTCATTCCCCTCACCAGCGACGACATAGTGGATAAGATGCAGTATTCGAGGGTGAGTGGATTGTTGCAGGCAGCTGAACAACAAAAACAGATGCTGCTCAAAGCTGTTTGGCCAAAAAAAACCTGTTTGAGTCTAAGCCCATGACCCGAAAGAAGGTTTTTCTGATTGTGTACTGAATAAATCAGTTAACATTTATAGAGCTTTTACAACATCTAAAAGGGCAGCCAGAAAAAATAAAGTAAATAATGAAAAAACAGACAAAAAGAAAATAAATCAATACACAATCTGCATGTAAAAATGTGTTACTAGTGTCAGAGCATCACAGTGCTACTATGTATTAAGAGCCATTTTGACTAAATGTGTTTTAAGATTTTACTGAAAAAATAAGTGTCTAAATTTGCCACATTCCTGAAGCGGCAACAGCTAAAGGTTTGTACTTAGACATCGGTTCTTCTGAGATGTCGTATGAGCAGGGTTGGCTGGATGAACTCCTATAAAAACATTTATCTGAACAGTGAATATTGTTTTTTTTTTCCTGGTCCTGCTTTTTAAAAGTTGCTCTTGCTGCCTTTATTGAACGGGAAATGGGTTGAGGACGTCTTTTGCGGCTTCAGTCTATAAATTCAAAACAACAAAGAAAAATATCCTTTGCATGCAGAATTTAATTTGCTTTCTTTTGTACATAAAAACCATAAGTTCAGTTAGTAAATGTAAACTGTGACAAAACAGACAATAAAACAGTTCAGACTAGGTTGCTGGTTGCTTGTTGAAACTGAGTATGTTTCTCTCTGCTCCTCCTGCAGGACTGCACCTGTGATGACTTCTGTCCCGAATGCTCTGTGGAGCTGACCTTGGACGTTCGCTGCACCGAGGACCAAACGCGTCACGTCACGTCTCGCGATCTGCTCTCCAACAACCCCAGAGTGATCCCTGTGAGTCTTTCAGGGTGTTTTCACACCTGATAGTTCAGTACGTAGAATGTGGACCGGGGAAGGAATCTGAATCTGTTGGGGTTTTTTTTTCCCCAGGTCACTTCCAGAAGCAGAGACAATGACCCGAACGACTACGTCGAGCAGGATGGTACCCTCAGATCCTGTCTCGCCAACCTGTTTTAGCCTTTTCTGCCACTATCTTTTAATAATTTACATCTTTGTTGCGTTGTCCGTTTTAGACATCTTGCTGGTGAAGCTCCGTAAAGGTCAGGAGCTTCGGCTGAGGGCGTACGCCAAGAAGGGCTTCGGTAAAGAGCACGCCAAGTGGAACCCGACGGCGGGGGTCTCGTTCGAATATGACCCGGACAACGCACTGAGGCACACGGTCTATCCACGACCCGAGGAATGGTAGGTATTCGTTTCAGAAAACTTCACTGTGAAGTACAAGAGTCGATCATTTAATCAGCGTGATGTTGTGATTTTTCTCAGGCCAAAGAGTGAATACTCAGAGATTGAGGAAGATGAAGTTCAGGCGCCCTATGACCCCAACGGAAAGCCAGAAAGGTGAGCAAACATTCTGTGGATAAGTTATTTGCATAAAGTTTAAGTATTTGATATATCTTCAGCAAAAATTGACTGTTGCTATAATTACATGCCAATAGTTTGGTTCTTACCTGTTCATGTCATAAGCACATATCATGCATGTTTAGTGGACATGACAATTTCTCTATGTTGGTAAGTTTGGAAAATCATTAAGTTAAATATTTGGATAGTAAAATAATAATAAGGTAAATTTAGGTGAAACCAAACTTTTTCATAAACCGTATAGAAACACAGTTAACCTTATTTTTTCTCACTCTTTTGTCTCAGTGAACTAAATTTAACTATCCAGTTATAATTACCTAAATTATGTCCATTTGCTAAATAATAGAAAAAATAATGTTTCTTGTTAAATTCAGAAGTTTACACTTATTTCCTTAGTATTTAGAAGAACCGCCTCTTAAACTTGGCTTATACAAGTCTGCCTTAAGGCAGTTATAACTACAATGTTGCTTAAGCCCATCAGTGTGTGAATGGGTGAATGACTGATCATAGTGGAAAGCGTTTGGAGTTGAAAAAGCAAATGAAAGTGTGTGTGTATGGCTTAAACAAAAGTTTTTGGTCTCCGATCAGTTTCTTAGAATAGTTTGCTGGATTTCTGGTCCTGACAAAACTGATGTAACTCATGTTCCATCTACCTGTCAAACTTTTCTCAATACAAAACTATAGATTTGGGGAGCAACTTTTGTTGCCATGAGGAAGTACATACGATTGTTCTAAAAACACTTAACACCACCTGCTTGGTTCTGATCTGATGCAGTGGGCAAATGTCCATCGACACTTTTTTTTTTCTTATATCAGAAAATAAAATTAGATGTTGCAGCTCGTCAACCGATATTTTCTCCTCCATTGTGAAAAGTAGACATGCACTGAAAAAACAATTTTAGCCAATATTGATATTTCTGTTATGGCTGATAATATTACATCCCTAGCCTGTAGTGAGAAAATGACCACATCACTGACAGTACTTCTCTTTTTCAGATAACCACCCTAAAAGCAATCCTGCACTGCCTCACCGTCACATGACTAAACAAAAACCACATAGCTTTAAAAAAAATGACCAGCATCGGTTGATACCAGTGGTACTGGCAATACATTGTGCATCACTATTAAAACGAACTTCTCTCTGGATGTATTTACACATGCAGACGTATTGTTGCAAACCAAATTTTAAAAAATAGGTTGATTTTCATTTTTATAAACTTTTTATAGTATATCTTCTTGTTTAATTGTCCCTGCAGCTTGACTGGCACTTTGAACACAGCTCATGTGAGGTTTGACTCTCTCCTAGATTTTATTTCAACGTGGAGTCCTGCGGTTCGCTCCGGCCGGAGACCGTCATGTCGGCGTGGGCGGTTCTGAAGAAGAAACTCAGCGACCTGCAGACCCAGCTGAGCCATGAGATCCAGAGTGACGTCCTCACCATTAACTGAAGACACCTCTGTTGATGCCGGAGGCTCAACCTCAAGATCTCTTTTCAGACGCAACTGTAGACTGAGCCCAGATCTGCTGGATCAGAATCATCTGTAATATTAAATTAATTTGTGTTAATTTTACTCACTCAACAGAGGGGAGTTGTATTGCAGCAGAAACTGTTAGTGGGACATGCAGTTAGTTTTTTGGTATTTTATTTGCTTTTATTGTCAAACTAATGCTTTGTATTAATACAGCAGCTTCTTTGTCTTAAAGCTTCAATATATAACTTGTAAAAAAAAATACAGATTATATCAGTACATTGTGACAGTATAGTTCTAGACAGATAATCTATGAAATAATTAAGCTCATCTGCCTTCCTCCAATGCTAATAACCAATCAGAGACAGGAGGAGGGTCTTAGTGCAGTAAATCATTCTTGTGTGCGTGGTACAAGATTCCCCCCTTATTTTGAATGTGCTGTCACTTGTATGTGGTGGCTGAAGGGAAGTGAGTGGCATTTTGAAAAGATATAAACATAAACTAAGAAAACAATACTTTTTTGTTGGATTTTTTTAAATCCAAGTAGATTAGCACAATTTAGCTATGGTACAGACTTGTTGCGTTATTGGATGTAATGCCTGGTCACACGATTGAAATGTTAAAAAGATAGAAAACAGGTTTTCAGTTAATTTTCACATCTGGAAACAACACGAGGAAGCTCGGGTTCGACCTAAAACGAGACGAATGGTTTGCAATTCAGTGATGAGTCATTCTCGAATATTAACTTCTGCAGCATCCATAGATATTTGCAAATTTGTTCCAGACATTTCAATCTCTAAATTTTAGTGATAGTGAGTTGAAGTCTCATGAGGATCCTTGAAACAAATTGAAACTATATAAAGTTAATAATAATGTGGATGTTTTCAGATTAAAGAATAATACCTAGATTTCTGAGTAAAGTGGGAGGTTTTTTTTAATATAATTTTCTGCTATCTTTAACAACGCTATCTTATTACTAACATGACCCACAAGTCTTTGTGCAATCACAACAACGTTCTGTTCGTCACGTGGTTTTGTCTCAGGCGGAAATGAAAGTTCAGTAGCGACAACGGCAGAGCACAGCTGAACAAGGTACGTGAATTATCACTGCTTCGCTTCAATTTCTGGCATGTCAATTCACCTGTCACCTACTGACATATAAGACGCTACTATAAGCGCGGCTCCGCCTGCTCCCTGGTGGTTAAAACGACATTTGTCGGTGTGTCCTTTTGTGAAATCCCCTACGAAGCTGGCTGGCTAACAGTTAGCCTCCTTAGCATCAAGCTTGCTTAAAGTAAGCGCGTCGGACCGGATGTAAGGAAGAGAATTCTTCAAAGTTAAGGACGTATTTCCACACTAAGGCGTGTGGTATTCTTTTTTATAAAGCGTAAAGAAATCCAAACTAAAAGCTGTGTGTTCACAAAAAGACGATTTTGTTAAACGTTTAAAAAATATATTATTTAACGTTAAGCGTGTCATTGTACATAATACCCCCATTTAGCATTTTTCTTCAGCTGTGTCAATGTAACTTTATGCATTTTATACTCATGTACTTAAACCAAGCGTTTTCCCCCTTAACATTACATTGTCAATTTCACAGTTGACAGTGAAATTATAAAATCTCTCATTTAATTTGTATCGACTGTTTTTATTATCTGAAAATTTGTGTATTGCTCTTCTCTCCCACTGGCTCTTGACAGATAACATTACTGAGTCACATACTCAAAATTTCTCATAGTACGTTATATGAAGAATAAGAAAGCATAAAAATACATTCAACATTATAGCATGGTTGATCAATTATACTCTGTTGTCTGGTACGAAACTCCCTAAACTGCAAAGGTAGGAAAGAGAGTGGTGCACGTACTGAAAAGCAGCCTACTGCCGTTTGGTTTGTTGATGCACGTTCCCCTTGCGTCTTATTTTTAAAAAGACTTACCGGAAGTTTAGCCGTTTCCTAATTATCTCTTGACTATGGGGTGCGAACCTCAATCATCTTCCGTGTTTGTGTTTTGTGCGCAGCTGCCATGGATGTTTATTAGGTTGAGCATAAGTCTGTTTTATCAACAACACACATTTGACAGTTTAAATGAAACTAAAGTCGGATCCAAACTGTCCAGCTGATCCATTCTGCTCAGCTGGTCAGCTTGGTTTGCAAAGTGGATAGGAGGTAATGTTGTCCTCTTTTGTTGTGATAAATCCCATCGGATCATCTGCGGCTTTGCCAGTGACCTTAGTGTTGTGGTTTTTTTTTGTTTATTGTTGGTTAAATACCCAGTTATCTGCTTTGATTATTACCAAAGGTATTCCAGCTATGCAGTGGCGGAACAAGTCGGCGCCGGGCCGGGGGGCGGGGCAAATTTCCGGGCCCCTTGACCAATCACGGGCCCCCTACCAATCACCGGGGGTGGGGGGGTGGGGGGGGGGGGGCGGTTGGACCAA
>CAEGAF010017801.1:0-14066 GCA_903067075.1 Micropoecilia bifurca
TCACACCTAGGGGCAATTTGGAGAGGCCAATTAACCTAACAGTCATGTTTTTGGACTGTGGGAGGAAACCGGAGAACCTGGAGAAAACCCACCATGCACAGGGAGAACATGCAAACTCCATGCAGAAAGACTGGGGCCGGGAATCGAACCCAGAACCTTCTTGCTGCAAGGCAACAGCTCTACCAACTGCGCCACTGTGCAGCCTGATTCGACTTTCTATACTCAAAACTGAGATGATTTAGAGCAGTTATGCTGTCTACTAATTGTAAGATACTCACTGCTAATATGAACACCAAATAACCCCACTTACAAAAACTATTGCTTTAATATTTTAGGCCTTGCAGGTTTATTGCAGGTTGTTGCATTAAACTGACGGATTCAAGCTGATGTATAATGTAGCTTTAGCGAAGGTGAAATCCACATCTCTCATCAATAGAAAAAAAGAAGCTGAATAACACAACAAACAAGGTGTGTTGCGGTTGGCCAAGCTTTCATGTCGACAATAAATGGCTCATGATCTGTGAAAGTGAGGCCTGAGCTGCGTTTTGAGCTGTTGTCGTGTGGTTCTCGTCTTCCGCTGTTTGACCTTAGTTAGGCAGAGGACTGAACGATGACACATTGCTTAACTTAAACATCCTTGAAGCTGTCTCAGTGCGTTGTCAAAGGTCTCTGGGTGGGCACAGGAAGTACAGGAAGTTTTCTTACAACAAAACACAATAACTAGGTACAGAGTGCTGTGGGAAATTAACTTTTAGATGGAGAACAAAACTGCCACTGTGTTGGAAAAGAGAAGCAGGGAGAAGAATGGCATCTTTGGTGCTGTAACGTTTTGAAATTTAACTAGAAGACCGGCTTCCTCATTTTAAAGAGGAAAGTCAGCGGAGAGGATGTAGCTGTTAATCTTCACTCAACATGCATACACGGAAAGTCACACCCAAACCATCTGTCTGCCTCGCTGAATGCAGAAATTACTGTACTTTACGGAAAAATATTTGCATGTTTTATAAAGCAGCGTAACATGTTAGGTGGTCATGAACAGGAAACTAAATCTGCATGAATCAAAAGGTATATGGTTTTTCTCTTGTAATAATTTGAATGAAGTTGCATAATCCCCAAACATTATTGGTCTGTCTGAGTCACCTGACTCTGTTTAAGTCTTAAATGAAAGATGCATGTGAAAGTAAACTTTATTTTATCAATAACTGCATCTTAATGTTTTCTAGTAGGTTTACATCTGGCTGCACTGAAAGTCAAACTTCATCAACAACTCCCAAACACGTCTAGTCCAAAAACAGCAGGACATTCCATCAACCTCAGCTGGTCCAGTGATAGATGGTTTTGCTTCGATTGCTTTCAACAGAAATTAGAGACAAAAACTTCAAGCCAGAAGTATGGAAGCCAAACTTCCATCAGAATACCATCAGGGCGCACTTTTGAAGATTTTAAGTTTTTGGTTCCTATTTTCTAAGAGTAGCAAAGCATGAAACTTATTTAACGTAATATTTTTTTTTAGTTCTCCTTTAGTCAAAACAATATTTTTTTGTTTCAAATGGATGCCACATGAAGCGTAATTCAGTCAAAGGAAGTTAAAAAGTGTGTTGATTGAAACAAACGTTAGCAATGTTCCATTTAAACCCCAGGGATTTGCTAGAGTGAAGTAAATGCTTTCCACCTGCACTAAATAAAAAAAAATTTTTTTCCTCACCTGTTTTAAACTATTTTACTAAGAAACTATATCTTTTTATGTTTCCCATAGCTGGTGCTGTAGCATAGCATGCGCTTGGATGGACTTGTTTAAAATTTGCTAGTATTTTAAAATCTCCCAGTGGTTAGAGACAGTGGATTTCAAGTGTTTTAAATTTAGTATACCTCTAGCCGTATCAAGCGAAAAATCTAAAATTCTGCTACTAAATTGGAAAGGTCAGTGGTTAATTTCCCCTACTTACAAAGAAGAAGAACTTAGCTGTTTGGAAACATCCTAAGAAATCTCTGGCTAAGCTAAAGTTTTTCCACCAATCACATTTCATTAAGGTAAACCTGTTTTAAAAAGTATAAGCAGCTGATAGTAGGCCTGAAACCACAACTGACACATGACTAATTATTAGCCTTAATATCAGCTTGTTTAGTAGTATTTCTTCTGCCAATCCATACCTACTCAACGCAAGACGATAACGTAATAGTTCTTTAAATATTTATTGGTCAAATTCGTATATCGTTGAAGAGGTTCTATAGCAGTGCTGAAGGTCTGAAGTTTTGTTTTTATCTTGGAAGTTGGAGATTGGATCTGTGAATGACATCTCCACGAGTTATACTCAAAAGCGTGCACAAACTAGATAAAAAAACAACAAAACAAAACAAAAAAACCCATTTCAAATGGATTTTGTTTCTTTGACTATTTTAATTTTTCTTTTTTAGATGCCCAATGAATAAATACAGGTGTTTGATAATGTATTCCATCAGGTGTAGCTCCCCTGAATTCTTCCTCAACTTAACTCCTACTAATCATTTTCAGTGAAACTACAATGTCAGTCAGAGACACACGATCACTAAGCGTTCTGTTAAAACAACAAAACAAAAACAGAACAAATTCAGGAGCTGCATACTTTTTTGGGTGCATTCAGACCGGATAGTCCGGTAGATTCGGTTCGATTGGGAACTAAAATTCCAACATTTGTTACGTTTTCAGAATTCTAGTTCGCATTCACACTACACTGTGTCAAACGACTTAAACTAACTGAAAAACCTGTTCCCCTCGATGCCTGTGGGGGCGCTGCACCAAGAACTACTGAAGGAATCGACACAAAACCTCAGAAGAAGGCCAGCGCAACTTTCTTCTTCACAAAAAGTAAACAGAAACGGAGCAGTGTCATATTTTAGGGGTTGGACATCGCCTGTTAACCGCTAATGTTAGCGACGCTCCTGCAGGCGCCGTTACTACGCGGTGAATCTGTCCCCTAATGAGCAGGAATCACAAAAATGATCGCATCGTCTTTATTTCTTACCCGATTTCTATAAACGTGTCTTAAATTTAAACTGAGAAAATTGCTGATGTTTGTAAGTATTCTCCTTTGATATAAATCTATAAACAGTTTGGTTTCTATCAAGATGTAAGAGAGGACTATTAGCAAATTCCTCCATCCTATTTGATGATTATCTTCAAACAAATGAGGCAATCAGTTCAGTTTTTGTCATTTATTAAAAGTTTAAAAATTACAGCAGCTGCAGAGCGCCGCAGCAATGGGACAGTAAGCTGATAAAGAGTTGTAAAACAACTTGAAACCATTTATATTCTGCTTTTCCTTGCTTAGTGTCAGCACGCACAATATGACAACCAACACATCTTTGTTAACCTGCAGAGCAATATATTGACCAGAATGTCATGCACTGTAGCTGACTTCTTGCTTTTGGAACAGTCTATAGTCAGGTTGCATTAAGACAGGTTTTCTACCGTTTTAGAGTCCACTTCAACCGTACCGTGACCTAGGTTTTTAGACAGATCAGAGTCCGGTTTTTAAGTCCGTTTTGGAATTCAAATTTGCATTCAGACTTCCCCAAAAACTCGGACTTTCTAGACAAACAGATTAGAGTCTGATTCAGGACTCTAATCCTGGGTTGGTCTGAATTCACCCTAAGTCTCGTTCTACCCACTAGAGTTGAAACATAATAATGGTTTACGTCCTTGCAAATTGCCTGTCTTGATGCACGTCTCATGATTCTTTTGATTTCTATTAACATTTTGAAATGATCTTGAAAACCTCAAGCCAGTTTTTTTCCCAACTTTTACCTCGTACAATTTTTAAAACGTTTTTTCAGCTTTTCCTCTTCTTTGCTCTCTTCGTAAGGAACACCTGTCCAAAGTTACCCACACTTAGTTAAGACGGAAACGTGGCTAATGCAAAATGTAGCCCTCAAGTTTGTAGATTTTTCTTTTGTTTGACATTATCAGATCAAGTCTGTGTTTAAGGGTTGAACCCAGAACAAACGGCCTTAAAGGTGAGTTTTCGACTATTATTCAGGAAGGAACCTGGGTGTTATCGAGAGGCTGGCTTAGGCATCTGAGGGAATCAGAGAAAGGCAGGCGGCCTTTAAGGATGATGTAATGTTTACATAGTGCTCAGTAGAACCATTTCCGTCTCCTCCTCCTCCCTCTCCCGCAGACAGGCTCAGTCAAAGGGCATCAATACCGCACAGATCAACGGGGGCATTGGCTGAGTCCTAGTGCTGCATGTTTTTTCAACAAATTTCCCAGCTAATTTTGCTAATGCTAAAGTCTAAGAGTTCTAAGACATGGACACATATATCAATGGTAGAAGAAGCTGAAGCAAACAGAGCATTTACCTTGTTTTCATTTAAAAAATAAAAGCCTGAATATAGAGACCATAAAGGATCAAGAGGATTTTGCAAAACTATAAACTTGACAGGAAAGAGCAGAAAGATAAAAACTGTTTATTTAAACTTATTTAAACAAATATTTGCATGCCATCATTTCCAGAAGTGACTGTAATTTTGTATTATTTTTGGTGTCTGATACAGTGCCAAAGCACCATGGTTTTAGATGTTTTGTGTATTTAGCCAGCAGAAAATAAGTGACTCCAAGGAAAAGGGCCAAGAAAAATAAATCTGTGTGAGTTGTAGCTTAAAGTGCTTTTGCATCCAAAGTGTTCATTTTAACATGACTGTTGGTATGAAAATATGAGAATGATGAAAGTATGGCATTGAAACTTTATTGTTAGACGTTGGTAGGTGATCTTTTGTATGTCCAACGTAGAGTTTTATCCTGGAATTTATTCATCCAATCATTTTATCCTAAACATGTTTAAGAAATAGCTGTTTAGCTTTCTTAATCTATGATTTTTTAAAAACATATAATCTGAGTTGAAAGGTTTAGTTGTGTCTAGTACTTAACTCGTGAAAGGAAAAATAGCCCCTCGCTTATCCTTGCAGTTTTCAGGTGGAGGCTGAGACCTCTCTCCAGTGGTCATTGGACAACATGTGGTGTATGTTCTCTCTCCCAAATAACTCAACAATGTAATTCCAGATAGTTCACTTTGGTTTAGTAACTGTAGCAATACAGCCAAATTCAATAATTCATGAAATGCTAATTGGAAAAAGTTACCGTTAGCTGGTTTTACAAAACATTAACCAACGACAACGAGCATGCCTGTTATCAACATTTCACACCACAAGGTGAAATGGTGATAACCTGCAGTGATCTTTTTATAAATCTTACCCTCTTACTCTTGTCATGCATATGTTCTTAGTCTTGTTTTACAGTCTTAGATTCTGTGATTGAAAATCACGTCATCAGTACTTCAGCTTCTAAACTGGATTTGGTCCTACACATTTTAGCTGATGCGAGACCCTTTGTGTGACTCAGGAACTATTGAGTTTTCAGCAATCTCTTAGCCAAAGCATAATAGTGAATTAGAAAATAATAACTCCCTTTTTAGCAAGAGGAAACTTCCAAGGGAGCCAGGCTCAGCATGATTTTGTGCCCATCTGTTGTGACTGGTTGGAGGCTGATGAATAGGAAGTAGTTGAATTACTGCACAGTAATTCAACAATAGTTTCCCATATGGCAGCATCAAGGAAAAAGTCACAGCTGAAAGTTAGGAAAAAGGCTGAACAAAAAATGTTCTCCACTATTAGCAATTTTCAATAAAAAAAAATCCCTTGTTCAATATGTCATAATTTTTGTCTGCAGCACTTTGATATCTCCAATCTGAGTGAAGCTCCCATTTGTAATTAAAAAAAAAAGAAAATCTCAAATTTTTCCAGTTGGTGTCGCTAATATAAGCTGGTCCTTGTCTTAAAGTACAAAGTTGTCAGAAGAATTTAGTTTCACAGTTAGCCAAACAAGTAAACTCCTGAACCACGACAGTGTGAAAATTTTGTTTTATACAGTAGAATCATTTCCCAGTGAGGAGAAGATTTAAGGCCAGAAACTACCTGCCTTCAAACCTTGATTGATATGGCAACATTTAATGCAAAATTTAAACTTCTGAAAAGGGATTCACTGGTCTTGAATGTGCTTGAGATTCTGGTCTACACAAAAATTTTGTCAAATCATTTTATCCCACTGAAATAGGATAAACTATTTAGTTGTTTATTTGAAATCACAATCGGTTTACTGTTATCATAAAATATAAAACACCCACAGTAACGTATCACCGCTGCAGGCTAATAATTCTCCTTCCTTTGCTTTTCTTTGTTTGGGAGAGAATGATGCAGGTTTTAGTGGTGATGCCATGTGTTTAATGTTCAGCTGCGAAGCAAACAATCTGGAAGGCTTGTTTGAATTTTAGCTAATAATTAATATGTAATCAGCACCATGTGCTGTTCCCTAATACCAGAGCAAATCTGAAGGTGAGGTGGACACAGGAGCGTGTGAAGTTGCAGTTCTGGAGTTGTTGCATAAGATACCCAAGATGTAATGTTGCTCATACAAGAATCCTCTTTTTTAGATGCAATTTCCCTATTAATTATTTTGATGATCTGTTAATTTTTTAGTTAGTCCACTCACAAACACAGATTTTTGTTTTCTTGCAATGGTACTTTCTCCTCAACTGTAGGGCTTGTGGTTTCTTCTACCAAGCAAAAGATTGATTTTTTTGGAAGCTTGATCTATGTCTTTAGTATTTCTATTAAACTTTTAACATGTCATATTTATTTATTTATTTTTGATGATCCCAAATTAAAAGTATTGTTCAATAAATTTTGGTGATGAATCAAAATCTATTTATCTGGGAGCAAATTTTAAACATAAAACTGGTACGCTATAACGCTAATTGTTACTTTTATGTCAAATATCCAAGTAAAAAAAGACTTCTGTTTCAGTCTAGCTAATGTTTGATTATTTAATGTGTAACTGATTATCAGCATGTTATATTGCTTTTCCCATTATTTTTATTAATCAAATTATTCACCAGAAATATGCAAAAAGTATAGTTATATAAGAAAATATAGTTACGTACATTATATACATGGAAAGTTACCTTGACTGGCAGTGATGATTTTAAAGTTTTTGCCCTTACTGAGATGATATAAATTAAATTAAAATAGATAATTTGACTCTACAAATTAGCCTATATGTTGATAATGTACCATTCTTCTCGATTCTGGACATTTTATAACAAATAAGAATAAAGTTTAAGAATAAAATTGGATAAATTTCAAAATGTCTAAAGTATTGTCTCTGTGTTAATGATATTTTTTTCTATTATAAACTTGATCATGTTTGATAGTGGAATAGGCAACTGTTTTACAGATCAAAACTTAAGAAGCAGGCTGGCAAGCTATGTGAAGCCAGCCTGCTTCACATAGTTTCCTCTTGATTGAATCAAATTATATACCAGAAATATGCGGGGAGGACTGGCACCTAACTGATAAAACAATATCTACACTTCAAGCCCAAAAGATAATTAAGGGAGGTTACATTGGCGAGGATTTTTTTTGTTCTGCATTTGGTCAACATGATGAAAAATGCCGTGTTCATATAAAAGTGGAAGATCTACAGTTACAAATATATGATCTAGAGGAAAGTGATTAAATATATGTAATTCGGTTTTTTAGTATTTGTTGTGCTTTGGGCAGCAGTTGTAAATTTATTCATCTCACTGAATTGGACAAGTGGTTTGATTTAAAGTTGAGGGTCTCTTTTTTTTAACAAAATGCTGCCCCCTCGTGGTAAAAGTTCCCTCATTGTGTTTTTTTTTCTCCTGTCTTATTGCAGAACATTATGGCTCAGATGAGTAAGTACAACTTTTTCTCATGTTTTGGTGTCAACTGCTTGCTTTTTTTCTTCCTATTGATTGTCAAAAAATTTAACTTATTATTGGGGTTTAATCTGTTATCTTTATTAATCATGCCACTTCAGTTAACACCCAAATTCTTTAAATGCTGTTAAAACACCTTTTCACTGCTTCAGTTGTGCTTTTATTTACTGTTGCTTTTCTTCTTGTGCTCATCTTTTTTGCTTTATCAATTGGAAAAATATAGCTACAACAGCTATAATAGAAACCACAGTAACAACTCTAGCTGCAACCACAACTACTGCAACTACATCTGCAGCTACTACCACGGCAACACTTGCTCCTACAACCGCAACAGTTGTTGGTGCAGATGTTAGCAAAGTAACAGCTGTACCAACAACTTTAACCGCTTCACCAACAACTTTAACTGCTGCACCAACAACTTTAACCGCTTCACCAACAACTTTAACCGCTGCACAAACAACTTCAACCGCTGCACCAGCAACTTCAACCGCTGCACCAGCAACTTCAACCGCTGCATCAACAACTTTAGCCACTGCACTAGGAACTACAAATGCTGCACCAACAACTTCAACCGCTGCACCAACAACTTCAACCGCTGCACCAACAACTTCAGCCACTGCACTAGCAACTTTAACCACTGCACAAATAATTTCAACCGGTGCATCTTCAACCACATTAACCACAATAACTGATATCTCTACAACCATGACAGCTGAACCAACAACTACAATTAAGGATGCGTTAACATCTAATGGTAAGTAGCATGAGCCCCTAAATTGACATCTGTCCACATGACAAAATTCAAAATAACCATAAGATGGTTACTTTGAACTGTGTCATACCCTGAAGAAGGCAAAGTACTGCATTTTTCTATTTTTTTCTAACAGTTATATTTCTGAAGGTACAGTCCTGATGAAATAAGTGCTATTATGTTAATATAGAGAATAATATGATACTATAATAATATGAACTGTTATTGTGACTTTTCTTTGGTTCACAGCACCTGGACATGTGACGAATCTCAGTGTGGAAAGTGTCACAACGTCCTCTGTGAAAGTGACCTGGAACAAAACGGATGATGCAAGCTACCGAGTGTACTGGACAAAAGGAGAAATTACAAAAAATGAAACAGTAACACAAAACTTCAAAAACATCACAGGACTAGATCCTGGGTTTCAGTACAATATAAGTGTTGCTGCTGTTGCATCTGATAATGTCACTGAAGGAACGGCTGTCACGACGACTGCCTACACAAGTAAGTCCACCTTTATGTTTGTCTGTGTGCAAAAAGGTGAAAGGGTAAATGCAGTGGCATTTTTTTTTTGATTGATTTTAAATGTTGTAAAAGTAACCAAATGAATATTAATATTGAAAATTAACTGACCTTTAGTGTGTTTATACTGCTCTCTGTCATGAACAGAACCTGAAGCAGTCATCAGTCTTAATGTCACTGATAAAACAACAACCTCTGTGTCTCTGAATTGGACTGAACCTGAGGGAGAAAGACTGTTTTATACAGTAAAGTGGGGAAAAGAAAACAAAAATTTGAGTATAAATGAGACTCAGTTCACTGTGACTGATCTGACTCCTGGAGAGAACTACTGTTTTAATGTCACAGCTGTGGCTGGAGATGGCAAAACTGAGAGTGATGAAAGAAATATTTGTCTAGCTACAAGTAAGATTATGAGCCTGCTTTTAATTGTCACACTTAGATGAGTTTCCATCCTCTTGGTTTTGAAATGTTTGCAACATATGGATTTCTGCTCACAGAGCCTGAAATAGTCACAGATCTCAGTGTCTCTGATGTAACAACATCATCTCTATTTGTGAACTGGACAAAACCAAAGGGAAGCAGCTCTTTCTATAGAGTTCAATGGGAAGATGGAAATATAAGTGACCAAAGAACAGTGTCTAATACATCTCTGACCATTTCTAATCTGACTGCTGGTGAGCAGTATACAATAACTGTCACTGCTGTAGCTGCTGATAATGTCACTGAAGGAGAGAACAGTACTGTTTCCAAATACACAAGTAAGTAAGCCACAATCATATGGATGCAACATTTTGCAGGTACAAAAAATAATGTCAGAAATATTTTTTCTGACATTATTTGTCTGGGTTTTTTTTCTTTCTGAAAGATTGATCATTTATCACAAAACCTTAGGTTATCCACATCTTATGTCACTGAAATTGCAAATGTTATCACATTATTGGGAAACATTTCCTTACCATGTACAGAGGAAAATATAACCTTGAAGTCCTATGAACGTTTTGTAATCGTAAATTTAACTAATCTGATTGCTGTTATGTATTGTAAATGTCTCTACTATAGCTGCTTCCCAATATACTAAGTTTATTGTCAGTTTCATATCACTGTATGCAATATGCATAAAAAACTGCCTAGATTGCAAGAAAAATATTTAATTATTCATGTAGTTTAGGGTGTGCATGCCTACAATATATTTGGTGATAGTTGTTTCTTAATGCAGCATAGAAGCGTTTTTTTTTTACAAAAGGTGCAGTAAGGTGGTGAAGTCATTAACCGAATACAATAAGCAAATGTTGTCTCCAAGTAACTTTTAAGTAAAACCTTGTTGTGATGGAAATAATGAATTTATTATTTTGCTAGTAGCTGGATCCATTATTCATTATTTAGGGTTTTCCACAAGTAACATTGCTCTGCAATTTGTGGAGACAAATGACGTACAAAAACAGTTAGTGCAGTGATGCTTTCAACTTCAAGTTTCTTTAGTCATTTTGTTCTTTATATATTTGTACTTGAATAATGCTGCATATTTACTTGTCTGATTTCTTTAGTTTCCTGTCCTTTTCATCACACTATTTTGTGTAATTTTGGTTTGTCATGTGTTGTCCGTGTTGATATGTGTATTGTGCTTTACCCCTGTGCCACCTCTGCATCCCTGTTTCTCCTGATTTTTTTCTTAGCATGTTCTTTTATTCATAAATATCCCTCATTGTATTTTTGCCTTTATTATCTTCATCTTTTCTAATTGCTTTGCACCTTGGTTTTTCCCTTGGTGTCTTGTTGCTATTTGTAGAATGTCCTATTGTTAAATATTCCTCATTATTATTTTACCTGCATTCAAGTTGTGCTTTGATCCAACTCAAGAACAAGAAATGACAATTGGACTGTCTTTAATTAAAGTTTTAAACTTTATAGTAAAAAACGTGAAATAAAAATATGAAGGATATTTTAAGGTGCAAATATATAGACACTTATGGAGAGATTTAGTAAAATGAAATCTCATACTCTTTCCAGTATATTTTTGTTTTTCTTGTCAAGTATAATTCCAGATAAATCTGATTCCAGCAGATGACCTAAACATAAATGAATGAATAATCTATTAAGCAAAATATCTACAACAAGGTACTGGCCCTTGCAAAAAAGAAAAGATCCAGATATTGAAATCAGATAATGTTAATCAATATCTGATCTCACAATTTAGCAAAATTGAAGAACAACAACAAGAAAAAAACATTTTTTACCTTTTCTAACTCAGTGAATCTCAATTTAAGCCCACGGGGATCACTGGCCTTCATGTTTTGGATGCCTAACGTGTTCAACAGCACACCTGATTCAAATGATTGCATCACTGCATCAAGAGTTTCAGAAACCAGTTAGTCACCCATTCATTTCAGTCAGGTGTGTGGCAGGGCTGTTGGTCCTGAGGACAGGGGATGAGAATTATTGATTATTGATTTGACTCCTTTTTGAATATTGACATTGGTTATTTAACTGACTTGAGCTGAACAGGAGAAGGAGGTTTCTGTAAGGGGAAATTGTGAAATATCCTGGCAGAACCAATTAGGGACCCCAAATTATGATCCAAAATATAAATGTGAAAAGCTAACCTTAAATTAGATGTTGCCTCAGCGTTTTTGAGGTTTATGATAAATTCAACTCTTTAGTCACATTAAAATCTGAACTCCTTTTTTCACTCTGCCTTAAACTTTAGTTAGGTCAACTTTATGGATGTTACTGGCTGTGACTCTAGGTCTGAGCCTGGCTTTTTGTGTTAATGTGAATCATGACTTTGAAAGGCTTTTATGTCTTTGCTAACTACAAAAAATGATGAGATTCTGGTTGCTGTTTTCAGATGCTCTTGTATTGTATATGCTCAAGGACAAATTGTCTGTCCTGTTATTAATCAGGACTGTTAAGAATATCATTCACTTATTTTATTTTTATTTAATTTATTTACTTTGCTGAACAGGGCCTGTAAAGCCTGTGAACATCACTGTTGTATCAAGAACAAGTGACAATATAAACATCACATGGACGTTACCTGACGGAAGGGTTGACCAGTACATCGTGAACATCTCAGATGCAAGTGGTGTCTACACCAACTTCACAAAAACAAACACCACCACAGCAGCTTTCTCTGGTTTACTTCCTGGAAGGAGTTTCAGTTTCACAGTGACTGCTGTAGCTGGAACATTCACTGATACCTCTGCTCAGTTTTCATTTGCAATATGTAAGTTCCACATTTCCCCAAATTATAACATCTTGTTGAGTAGTTCTGGCAGTAGTAAGGACGAAATGTTGACATGAATTTTACCTAAGTAAACAATTTTCTTTTGCTAACATTGTACTGAAGTATATTTTATAATATGCACTACAAAAACAATGTTTCTCTAACTACTCTAAAATGTAGAATTTAGGTCTACTGACGTTTTCTACATTTTACCAATTTAACTGATGAATATAAAACATTTGTTGCTCAGCTTAGTACAGAAAACAGACTAGACGTTTTATTGTAATTCAATGCAGACTCATTAGTGTGTGTTTTCTCTCCCTTTTAGATCCGTTGTCTGTCACATCCTTCAACTTCACTAACAGGACAAGCTCTTCTTTATTCCTGCAGTGGGTGACTTCAGAAAAGATGGCTGGTGCTCCTAATATCAGCTATATTATCACCTACAATTATCCAGATGGCAATGTATCAAAGAACCTCTCTACAGAGAAAATGAACACAGTGTTAGATGGTCTTCAGTCTGGAACCAATTACACCTTAAATATAACAACTGTTGGACCGCAACAACTGAGTAGCTCACCAGTCACCCAATATACTTCGACTTGTAAGTTTATGTGATCAGACCTAAAGAGCATTGCAACCTGTGGTGTAACAATATATACAGATCCTGAGATGAGATGATGTTGGGCTTTAATGTTTTAGTACTCTATTTAGTGAGTATTCAAACTCCACTTGCCTCCTCTTATAGAGTGACTAGCAAAAACTGTGGCATTTTTTCATGGAGTTATAGACAATTTTTGGAGATTGATATGAAAGCATGTTTTCTTTATATTCACACTCAATGAGCAGCAGGTCCTGCACATATGGAGCACATATGGTGGTTCATCTAGATTTGATATAGATTCTCCAAATTAAAAAAGGTTATAGTTATAGCAAATTTTTAATATTTTAGATAAATTAGTTACAAGCGCTATTCTGATTGTTTACGTATGCTTTCTGTTATTCTTGTTCATTAAATACTCAGACGCAGATTCAAAAGAGATGAAAGCTTCCTGAGCTGGTCTATGTTTATTGGCCTACTTTGTAAACGCAAAAGGAACAAGAATGTTTTTCTTTGATATTTCAAAATAAGGGTCTGAAACATAAAATCATCAGCTTATAGCACTTACTTTTATCCCGAGGTTCATAGCAACTTTACCAGAAAAGTCGCAGAAGAAATACAGCATTTTTGTATGTCGTTTCAAAAGACTTGATGATTAATGTTGTCTCAATGCTGAGAATATAACGTTCCTTTGATCTAAGGTAACCCTCTGCTATTCTTGCTTCAGTGCCCAAAGCAGTGACCAATTTGACTGTGAGCTTTGCGAACACCACATCCATCCAGCTCTCATGGCTCAGACAAGATGATTACAAGAATTCCTACATGTATCTGGTGGAAGCTTGGCGGGGCAGTGAGCGAGTTCAGAATGACTCCACGGGTGGAGAGACCTACTCCTTCAACAGTCTGAGTCCTGGAACTCCTTACACATTTAATGTGTTGACAGTTAATGCAGGCGTACAATCAACAATCACAAGCATAACAAAATATACAAGTATGTCATACACGCTTACAGAATATTAAGACTTTGGATAAATATTTCATTGTTTATAGAAACTATTTGATCAGACCTTGGTTTCAAGGAGCCTGACTCATATATATATATATATATATATATGTATGTATGTATGTATGTATGTATGTATATATATATGTATGTATGTATGTATGTATGTATGTATGTATGTATGTATGTAT
>CAEGAF010017850.1:0-72465 GCA_903067075.1 Micropoecilia bifurca
ACAGAGCCTCGGATGACGTCAGGCTATATAGCCTCTGATTGATCATCCGATGTGTCACAGGTGTGACTCTGTTGATACTATTACTCAAACTGCGCATGCGCGAAGGGAACATTCAGTGCTTTCAGCACCGCCCTCTGGCGGTCATCCGGGATTCATAGAACCGTAGTTACATACGTAACTTTTGTATTTACAAGAAACACACACACACACACTGCAGGAATCAAGGAGAGAACGTTAGTGTGTTATCACCTTAAACAACAACAGCAGCAGCAGCAGTGGTAAAAGCAGTGCGGATACTGGAGAACATGAACACTGACGGGTGCATGTGAACTGACTGCAAGGCGCTGAAGGGCCATCAGTGCACAGAAGATGAGATTTTATGATTTCTTTTGCAAAAAAAAAAAAAGAGATGGTTCCTGAACCATCCCAAGTTTATTATGTAACCACATAATTACTGATTATATAATCAGGGCTCTTCCGTCATCTGTCTTTCAGATGTCAACAAAAAAACATAAAAATCATGTAAAAGTTACAAACGTGAAATTATCCAAACTTAAGGTTTTAGACATGTTTTTGAATCCTCCAATTTAAACCTAACATATGTTTGTTGAGAGGTGAATTGATGGTGAAAATTCACAAGCATTCAGTCACTTTGAAAGACTGAGGAAGAAAACTATCCCACAGTTCTGGTCGGACTCTCTCTGCTGAAATGCACGGAGCAAACGGCAATCAAAACGATCTGGGTAACTCACGGTTGCGCTTGCCCTCCTCGTCCCCCTCCTCCTCGTTCTCGGGGTCGATGTCCTCGGCTTGCGTGATCCAGTCCAGGTAGCCCTTCAGGTCTTCCTCCAGCTGCTGCTTCTCGCGCAGCTTCTGGAAGTCGCCGCGAGCTTTGGCCTTTTCACGTTCTTTGGAAAACTCTCTGCAAGGAGAAAAAGAGACGACACACACGCCTGATTCAGATTAAGGAAGGTCTTTTTGGTTTTGTTTTGACTTTTCTGTCTGAAAAGTGGAAAGTAAAAAATGTAAACGTACCCACTCAACACTCCCAAGACCAGGTTCAGAACAAAGAAGGATCCAAAGATGACCAGACTGACAAAGTAGACCCATGGCAGCTCGAAGCCCATTGCATCGTTCATCTGCATTGGAAATTGTTTAATCAATGTTAGCTCACTTAGCAAAATCTTTGCCTAAGTATCTACTTGCGATAAAACAATTTTATAAATGAAATAAGTAAAAATACTGATTTGGGATGATGTGTTACGATCTGTATCTGTTTAAATTTCTGTGTTTTGATCATTTCCTTATTATTTACTGAGATCTGGCTTCAGTTTATTCCTCTGTGTTGTTTCTGTTGTCCCGTTTCCTTTGTACATTACTTTAATGCTGGTGCTCCTTTGTTTATGTTGGTTACAGATTTCGTATCATTCCATTATATTTTAAAGGCATGTCATATTATTCACTGTGTAATACTCGTCCATCATTTAAATTGTTCAACTACTTACAGAGGAACGTAAAAATCTCTCCGAGTACAAAAATGAAGCAGTGATCAAAATTATAAAATTGTAAAATATAAATAAACCTATTTATATTCTATTGCAGTAGTAACATGACACTCTAATATATTTGAGTAAAAATACAACTTTTAGTTTGATTACATTTATTTAATATTGAAAAAAATGCAAATTAGGAAATAATTAAGTTATTTTTTAATTGTTTTACATTTTTTATAAAAACTTACTGGCACCCTTAATAAAAAGAAATGTAGCTGTTTTATTAATCAAAATGTACTTCTTCAAATTGATCAAAGAGTTTAAGAACTTTTAATCAGTGATCTGACTCTTCTCTCAGACATAAGCATGAGATCAAATAAAATATCATTTAATTTAGTCAGTTTTCATGTCATTATATACACACAGATATGCTTTGGTCTTCATAACTCAGCAAACTGCTTCCAGAAACCATCTACTCACCATAAAGCTTTTGCTTAGGAAGCCATTGTTTAATTTTACACTATAAAATATGTATTTTTTTTAATTAATGCAAGTTGTAGTTAAAAAAATGTTTTGTGATTTATAGTTCTAAAAGAAAAATCTGAAATTGGAATCAGCAGGTCAGAGATTTACAGAGAATGGCAAATGATTTCTGATCAGAGCATCCTTGCTCCTCAACACAGAATATTGGCTGTTTTTTTGTAGATGTAGATCAACTGAGTTTCTACACAGCTTCACTCACAAGGTACCAAATATCTGCCCACCAGGCACGAACTGTTAAAGATGGCCAATTCAAGTAGAACAGGTCACATGATGCATGTAACATAAATGACCATTTATCCATAAATCAGTTCTTTATTGTTTTAGGTTTGTCAGGCCTTCTTCTCTCCAGCAACACAACACCAACACTGAGATGAAATTGCCATGGCAACGCATACATGGAAAGAGCTGTAAAATGTGTGGAAAGGAAGAACGCAGGACTATAGGAAAACAGCAGAGGAAGAGAAAGAGGGAGAAGTTCATTATTTCACAGATGAGGGTCACCATCGGTAAATGAGTGGGAGGACTGAGATAAAGCTCATAAGTGTTTTGGCTAATTAAAAGCCATTGCTGGTTTTTGCTAATGAGAAGCTGGGAGTTTTCAAGGGCAGCTAGCTTTTTAAATCAATGACACTTGTTTATTCAAAGGAGAGCGACTGTCCAGCTCAGAAAGAAATCATGTGAGTGTGACCCATGTGAGGTTGCTTAATGAGATTTTATATCATAAAGGCTTCAGATATATTTCAGTACAAATATGGTGATCATGCTTTCAATTAAAAAGTCAAAAATTGGTGGCAGATTCAGACGTCTGGGTCATTTTTGTCACGTTTGATTACCCAGTAGAGAACGTCGGTCCAGCCTTCCATGGTGATACACTGGAACACGGTGAGCATGGCAAACAGGAAGTTGTCAAAGTTGGTGATGCCGTTGTTGGGGCCTTGCCAGCCCTCTCTGCAAATAGTGCCATTGACCAGGCAGCGGCGGCCGTGTCCTGAGACAGCGCACGGCGCGGGCTCCTCTTCTGCCAGGGCGCCTGGAGGCGAGAACGTAGAGAGCACAGCAAACGATGGGGACAGACCAAAACTGAGTCACTGTTTTTATGTCATGATCTTTACAGCAGTTGATTTGAGTTTAACACAGAGAGAAATGTAATCAGCAGGAAAAAAAACTCCATTTGATTGATATTCACCTTACATCATTGCACATATAAATGTGTCTTAATGATTAAAGTTGATTTCATTCTTAAGGTAAAAAAATAAAAATTGTTCATCTAATTCAGGCTGCTGCATGTTTTTTATGGAAACTTCTACATATTTCTTTTTGTTGTTTTATTTTAAGCTGTTATCATTTTAGCCTCATACAAATTACATATAAAGTCATTAAGACTAATAAATTTGAGAGCAATATCACCGCTAAGTTGACAATAAGATACACCTCTGACTACGAACATATTTAACGTTTTGAGATAGGATAAAATACAACACTGTCCTGCAAAAGCACACATATTGTTCAATCTGAAAAGTTCAGTCAGTTAATATATTTTTTTAACAACTGATTCAATAACTTTATGAAAAATGTTCCCAATTAAATAAGATAGATCACACACATAAGTCCAGATACGGTTTTGACTTATTTCAACTTTCCAACAGCAAGAATCTCTCTTACTCTGCTTTTTTTTTTACATTTACACTTATGTATGTTTAAACATAACATTTCTTGAGTGATTTTGCTATTTTGTAAGCGACACTACGTCAAAGAGTGAGCTTGTTTACATAATAGCTAGATATCTGTCATTTAATCACAGGATTTAATCCACCATCTGCTGTTCTCAGCTGCTTGTCAACATTCACATACAAGGTGCATTATTCCATTCATTCCCAGGGATTAAATCCTGTATCTGTAGTAATCTCAGATCCACACTATGTCTGTTTAGTGTGAAATAAAGATAGAAGCTAACAGAATAATGAAAGGAAGATAGGTTTACCTGATTTTATGACGAAGCAGGTGGCGTGCATCTTTCCAATGAAGAGCTCCAGGCCGATGATGGCGTAGATGATGATTACAAAGAGGACCAGCAGAGCAATGTGAAGGAGGGGAACCATGGCTTTAATTATGGAGTTTAAAACCACCTGTAAACCTGTAATCACATACATTAGTCAAAGTCTCAGCAAATCATAGCTTTTATTTATTTTCTGATCATAAACGTATGTCCTTCCTTACATTTTTGAAGGTTGGACGCTGTCATTATTAAAGTTCAGGCTACAGAGAACTGCTTATAAATGATTAATCTCAGAAAAGTTTCATATTGAAGAAAATAAAATAAAAAAATTATTTCAAAATTGCACATCTAATACATTTTCAACATCCAATTTACTGAATCAAACAAAATCTCTACTTTATTTCAAAAACAAAAGCAAAAACAAAACCGTAAAAAGACATCAATCCAGGAAAAGAAGTGTTGGATCTAAATTGCACAAAAATAAATGATCTGTGAGTGAAATCAAAACACTAAGTAAATATAAGACACACCACTGGGGACCTAATGATCATCCAAACATCAATTAGTGTGTCAACAACATGCTGTATGTAAAGCAGCTGTACACACATGAAAACTAGCAGCCCATTAAATCCTTCTATTAGTTCTCACAATGACACGATGTACACAAAAGCCCAGACGTTGTTTTCTGTGTGTAATTAAACTGCACAAACGAATCCACATAAACAAATATCAGACAAAAGCAGAACTGAAAAACACATTTCCAGTCTAACTTTGTGTTTCCCAGCCGTCCTTTCCTGCCTCAAAGGGTCAAATGATCTGCTGCCATGGAAACTAAGGTAATGCAAACAGATCCGCGCACGTGCAAATGTAAGATCATGTGTTTTGGAAACAGAAGCAGAAGCAGGGAAGAAAGCACCGACTTCTTGGGTTCACAATAGGAACTGTAGAGATGCTACGTGTGGAAATTAACTTTTTTAAAATACTGTGGAAATAAATTACATTGTGGAGGTTTTGTATTCGCATTTTTTTTATTTTGTTAAGTATGTCATCTTCAATCTTTTATTGATTAAATTGTTTTATTGTAGCCAATTTGTGGTCAGCATTGTGCTCCAGAAATGAAAAGTGTAACAAAGTTAGACTGACTAACCTCAGCAATATGCTTTAGTACTGTCCACCAATTCACAATAGCTCACAACAACTACAATATAATCTTTATTAAAACACCCACTGACTGTAATTTACACTGACCGTTTGCTGTAATGTGTTAGCTAAGCAAACACAAAGATGTTTTACACACACACCTGAAGTCACTAATAACACATTATTGTTTGTTTTCTTTTTCTTTTTCTGGAGACTAAATGTCATATCGGATTAAACCTTCAAATGTTTTATGCTTAACTTTATCACAAGCTTCACATTGACTGAAGATTTCTGAATTAACTCACTGGGAACTCCGGAAACAAGGCGAAGAGGTCGAAGCACGCGAAAGGCTCTGAGGGCCTTCACGTCAAAGCCCCCTGGTTTGCCTCCAGTCTGCCCACCAGAGTCAGCGTCTTTGGTTATCATTTCCAGGACAACACTGAACAACCTGGGTATAAAGTTAAATTCAATTCAATTAAACAAGGGATGGAGAGGTGAAAAGGGTCAAATGGCTATGATAGAGAAGAGCACTGACACCAAAAAGAAGAACTGCAGCTAAATGATTAAATAACATGTGTCACAAAGCAAAGAACATAGCTTGGGATCGTTTTTGCATGTTGTCTGTGAGCTTCCACCTGCATGAGGCATATTGTGTGCACTTCTGGCCAATTCATATGAGCTGTTTGATTGCTGTCAGACATTTTATTGTAATTAGAGAGAAACCTGTGAGGGGAAAAAACCTTCTAGGTTTAAAGAAAACATTTTACGTCTTAATCTAGCAAGGCCATCAATCAGTTTATTAATCTGTTATGTATGTCATTGCTTATTTACCTTTTTTGATTCACAAAGCAGCTGAATTTACACTTAAATCCCACATGGGCCACGTGGTTTACCCACAACCTGTAACTCTGTTCAAAGCTGTGTGTGCGCGCATGTGGGTGCGCGCGTGTGTCTGGATCTGCATCTGTGCACATTTATGTAACTGTACATGTGCCCAACAATTGCTATCTTCTGGACAGGAATTTGTTGGAATCATAGTGTACAAATAAATGTCTAAAAGGTACTTTGAAAACCTCCTCTTGCTCCGGGTCTTTTGGTGTGTGCAGCTTTGCATAACTAGAGATGTTTGGCTTAATCTCAGGCTGATTGAGCAGAGAGAATCTGAGCTTCCGCATTGAATTTCAGGTTCTGGTTGGATGTTTGGGGTCATAATTGTTTGTGTTATATTTAAGGACGGAGTAATTTAGAGAAAATGTGCCTGCTGAAGGCTCTGTAGATAACGTATAAATGGCAATGACCTTACCCCACAATGACGATGACAAAGTCCAACATGTTCCATCCGTTTCTGACGTAGGAGTTTTGGTGCATGACTAAGCCATAGGCAATAATCTTCAGAAATGTTTCTATTGTAAAAATTATCAGGAAGGCATATTCTACTGTTTCCTGCAGAGAGAGAGAAAAAAAGGGAGAACAGGAGAAACACGGGTCAGGGTACTTTCTGAACATCAGTGTTGTATTCATTAATAATTACAATTGAAATTATGTAGCTGACGACCCTTTTTATCATGAGGATAATGAGAAGATGGCAAAACACAACATGGCTCTGTGATGACTAAAACATGACAAGACAAAAATGTTTATGCGTAATCTGTCAAACTTCAGGCAGAGAGGAAGCAAGGAAACAAGGAAGGAAAAACGCGACAATTAGACAATGTCACAGGGAATAATGTCTAGAAATATAAATATTTTCCAATCTTTTCCAAACTTAAAAATATGTAATCAAATTCAGACTCTTCCATGCAAGATTGTGTGGAAACAACATTTTACTGTCTGACCTTCATTTTCTCATTGTCCTGTTTCTTAAATTGGTTGAGTTGGGGTATTTTTTGTTTTGTTTTTGTCTCTTTCCCAGATATTAACTGTCTGTTTCGAACCAGAAATCAGAAAGTTAGCAAGCTGGCAGGTAAAATGCACAAAAAGACAAATGCATTGTTGATCTGAAGGACACAAAGCCGGCACAAAGAGGCACAGTTACAGCAAAGACACTGATGACTTCAGTGACACGCACACTAACTTCACACCCACTCTCACAGGCTGGGAGTCTTGCAATGGTTTGGAGACTCAAAGCTTCTATCAGAAAGGCAAGGAGCCAACAACACAAACACATTCACAGAAGGACTGGAGCTGAATCGCAGAAAGTGTTGTTCAAGTTTCAGATGCATAACCATCAATTTCTGTAGTTTAACCGGATGTCACGGGTTCACGTTCAGTTCATTGTGGACTTTTTGTAATAAAAAAATCTTTCAGGCACACTTCTATTTAGTCTGCATATACTCTGTTAGAGATTTTTCAAAGTTTTTTTTTTATTTCTTAATTTTTTTTTTTTTTATTTAAAAGTCAACAAAGTAATAATCTCCAAGAATGTGAAACATCTGTTTTTCTGTAGTGACAGACAAAAAAAGGTGCAAAACCCATTATTCAACCCTCTTTCAGTCTGGATCATTCAGAAGAACAACTCAGCAGCTGTTTAATAATTGATTTCTCATGGGTGACTGTGTGTTTGACTCCTAAATGTTTACTAGCATTAACTGAGCGTCGCGCCACTGCAGCGGCTGGGTGATGACCTGTGAAGAACAACATAATTCAGAGCGGTTTCACACTGATAAGAGCCTCCACCGTCTGCCTCCATTCAGCTTAATGTTCTCCCCCCATCCGCTTGTTGTTTACAGAAGACTGAAATGTCCATTCTTCTGCTTGTTGAACAGCTCGTCAGCTGCGTGTGTGCGTGTGTGTGTGTGTGTGTGTGTGTCTTGAATTTGTAAAGCTGTGGAGACAATTATGACAATGCAGCTAGACTGCATTACTGCAAAAGTGTTTGGTTTGCATTTCATTTTTTTCCCACTACTGAACTAGATCCAGTGAGAATATATTTATTCAGGGGAGCGGGGGAATCCCACATTGAGAAATAGATTTTTTTTTTCCATGGGATCATGTGTACCACTACCGCTGGCATCGTTGCTGATCAGACTTTGAATGATCCCATTCCAGCAATAGAGCAGCATTTGTCATTTTAGCTTTTACTTTAAAAGCTATTTACTGTCATTTTTACATGCAGATAAATCAAATCCATAGAGTAAAGTATGCAAGTCACACTTTTCCACCCTCAAAATTTACACTTTTAATTCTGTGACTCATCTTTTCAGGAACTGAACAAAAGAAGAAATTTGGTTTCTAACTTCTCAGCTCAGGGAATCTTCATACTTTGCTGAGGGATCATTAAATCCATGGCATGGATTTTATAGGTGTAGGCAGATGGATAATAGTTTCCCCCCCACTTATTTGTGTGTTACAAGCCTCATGATGGGATTAACTTACATGACATGATATTATATAATATTATTAAAACCTTTACTCTTCACAATGCCATGGGGAAATCAGGATGACAGCATGAGAGAATCGCATTCCTGGAACTCTTTGGTTATGTGTTCATTTAAGCTGATGTGATGAACACATGAACAGAAAAACAGATTAACGGAGTTTTTGCTTTCTGTCCGTTTCTGTTCCATGTGAACTATGCACCGACAAAAGAACGATACCCACTGTTTTTGTTTCCCGTATCCTGGATCAGTGACGACCGTTTCCTCTGAGGTTGTAGTAAAAATAACGTTGCCATGGAAATCAAGCTTGTCTTGTGTGTGGGCAGAGAGACTTGAAATAATAAAGTGAGAGAAACTCAAGACAACTGCCCTTAATACAGCAAACTCCTTCAGTTAAACGCAAGAGCGACTCTCCCAGTGAATGATGAGTCCTTTCGTCTTGGGGATTTATTAGTTTTTTGTGGCTTCTGGTCTCATTCTGACTACAGGTTTGACAACTCTTCTTATTAAATATAGATTAAAATGGTTGGGTTTCTGGCAGACACCTGGCTTCTGTAAATTATCACCAAGACTTTATTCTATTATAAACTGGAAGATGCTGAAACATCAATGTGTGAAATAAAGAAAGGAGCAACAAGAACCGCAAATGAGATTTGTAGCTCAACATACTGATAGGCCAAATAGCGTCTGGAGGAAGGTTTGTAGTCAGGTGTGGTGAAGACTCAGCTGTTTGGCCTCAATATGAATACGTCTATGTGGAGGAGTCCAGGTGATTCTTTAAACCTCGGATCGCTGTTCCATCTGTCAGGCATGGTGGCGGCAACATCATGCTGTTATTTTTATCACTAAGAAAACTACCTATATGTTCTTCAACTTCACCTCAAATCAGCAGCTAAAAATGTGAAATGTGAACACTGAAACAGGACAATGGTCCAAGAGGCCTGGAAGAGGATAAAGCAACTTAAAGAATTATCTTCTGGAACAAAACATGACCAAACTCTTTAGAAGTTATATGAACTATTAGAAGAACTATTGGAAGAAGTGCGAGGTTTCTCTACAACTTAAGTGACATTTAACCAAATAAAAATGGAAAATCCACAATGATTTCAAAATTGTGCATCTAATTGTTGCCTTCAAAATTAATAAAAGTGGGATGTTGCAAAAAGAAAATGTTCCACAATGGAAAGATAACAGTTACAATGCAAAATCAAAATGTCATTCAGGGCAAAGAGGAAATGTCAGATAAGTGCTCTACCTTTAAGCCTGGAGACTGCTGGTACACTGTAAACAAAAATCATAAAATGATGCTAGCAGAATGTTTTTGTCTTATTTTGTTTCATTGACAATGGTAGATCATGCTGATATTATCCGTCTGTGCCATGAATTGTGGTTGAATAATGGTGAGGACGGAAGCGGTAATGATGGTGGTTTTAATGATGAAATATAAAATACAAAAATCCAGGCAGCACAGGTGAGCAGAAGGCTAGGAGCTCAGCAACTGGAATATCTAAAAAAAAAAACAGGCACAGGGGAGACACATGCTGACATGACAGTAGGATCCGACAAGGAGCAGGGAACACAGGTGGGATTAAATACACAACGGGAAATCAGGGAACTCGAGACACAGCTGCAAGCTGTGTCTCGAGTTATTCTGAGCCAGATGCCACCGATAACAGAACATGGCTCAAACACTAAATGAGACACAGCTTAATTAATTTAAGGCAGAACAGTGTATCCTGTGAGCTCAAAAATCCTCTGGTTTGGAGGTGGGACAAGATTGTTGGGTTGACCGAGCTGAAGCTAAAATGAACAGGAGGATTCTGTGCATAGTCAATTCTCAACTTTACACAAGTTTTAAACTCAATACCTGCCAATCCTGTTCATATGAAATGAGTTTGAGTTTCAGTGCAGCTTGGTTCCATTACCAAATGATTGTATTGTGTTTCAGAGATATGAATGAGAGCATTTATGTTTTTAAAGCTTGTGGACATATCGCACTCATAGTGACGACATAAAACTGAAAGACTCTTTTATTAAAAAAAACATCCACACTGAATTGAAATGACAAGATGTGAAAATGGTATTTAAGACTTTTCCTCTTGACGTCATAACCACAACACTTTTCAGACTTAACATGTTGAGTATTCAGCTTATTTGTTGAAATTTTAAGACGTGGAGTTTCAAGTAAGAGTTTCCTAAATCCATCTTTAAAATTAATAACTTTCTAGGTAATAGACTGATAACTAAAAAAACACTTAAAATTTTCCAAAATATCCCTTGGAAAATATTGCAGGGGCCACGAATGTTCAAAAAATGAGTTTGGTTCACCATAGACCAAGTTACGGAGAAATATATTATTAGAGTCAAAAAAAAGCATTGATATAATTTTCACTCTTTATTGTCCCTCAACACCAGGAGAACCGGTTTTCATCAGTTTGATGGAGACGGAGTTAGATGGTACGATTCACACAGAACATCATGTGTGCGGAGCCAGAACGCAGTACGTAAACCCAGTCATTAAATCCCAAAATGGTAATTAAACTCTATCACTGTCGTCTCCAATAAAGACATGATGATAGCAGCAGTAGTGAGTTGCTTGTACTCTGCAAGTGTCACATTATGTTGTGTGAATCTTTGCAGTTTTACAAACAAGTGAATCTTTTTGCGCTCCCCAGGCTCTTATGACTAACTAATTATTCAAAAGAAGATTTTATTGGACATTTTTCCTTTACTTATCTGAAGTTGCAATTACGTTGTGCGTACAAATAGCTTGAGCAGCTAGAAACCTTCCTCTAATAAGATGAACATCAACAACACTGAGAACACGGTAAAGCCGAGCCTTTCAAAATGTGTTTTTCATTTAGTTTAAATAATCCATAAAGTTATGAGCAATGTTAATGTGCGCTCAAGTGTTTGAGAGTGACTGGAGGAGACAACGGTGGATGTGTTAATTGTACAGCTGCTAGTCTGCAGGATTTTGTTTATATTTATAAAATTTTATTCTCTCTAGGTTTGCAGAAGGTGGCGGTGCATGAACATTTAAACTACAACATGAAAAATGGTCACAATGTCATTCTAGAGCAGGCCAACCAATCAAGTAAGAGCTTCAGAGAATTTTAGCCAACTGCATCCATCCATCCAACTATCCATCCATCCATCCATCAGAAGGCATCCTAACCAGAGCAGTTTTGATTTAAAAGGTAATTACAGTAATTTTTGTAGTAAAATATTTTTCAAAAACACTTCAAAATTCCTAACTTTTCAGGGCAAGTGGTACAAACATTTATACACAAGATCACAGCAGTCATGGTTGAAATTACACCGTTACATCTTGGGGGTCGTATAAAACACATACATTTAACGCTCTTTATTTATAATATTTTAAGACTGGGCTTTTACATCGGGTTCTCTGTGGATTCCCTCTAACACCGTCACGGGCCTGATTACAAACATGCTGTTAAAAACCAGCAAAACTTCTGCTGCATTCAAAACTTATTTGAGAGTGGCTGTGCATTTGTGTACAATCGATCCAGAAGAAAAGCTGCTGCAACCCCATGATCATCATGACTGACCTACCTAACAAATCAGCTGGGAGCATCACATACACATACATACACACACACACACACACACTCATCCACCTGCACACCCGCACGCACACACACGCACACAGAGCAGTCACACGCTCAGTCGATGTCACCTCCCTCGCTGATGGTAACATGAGCTGACATAACACTCGATGCAGTGTGGCTCCAGTGTGTCTGGTTTGTGTGTGTGCTCAGTCTAACCTTCATCAGCCTCACCCAACCCAACAGGTACTGCAACACAACATAATGTAGTGACGGCATTGGGTCACGTGATGTAAACAAGACGTTATTACAAATGAACACAGTTTTAAAGTATCAATAAAAAACTTGAATTTTATCACTGAATGCAAGGAAATAATCAATAATAAAGAGCAAGGTAGAGTCAGATAGTGCCTCATTTTGCTTTGACTTTAAGGACGAAAAGACAACCGGAAATTATTTAGGTCTGATTGTTTGTGGAGAAAAATTCAAAGCTCAAGTTCTCTGAGAAGAACAACATCTCAGATAAAATCAGTTGGCAAAACTGCTCATCTTCTGATAATAATCATCATCATACAGGTTTTTATAGGAAAAAGTAGTTCAGCGTTTGTGCATGTCATTATGAGGGTGCAAAAGTGAAAGTGTTTGTGTGTGTTAGAGTGTGTGCTGTTGTGTGAGCCATGAAGGTGAATCAGCCAGGCAGCCAGAAGCAGGCTAATCAGCCCCTATTATCCTGTGTTGCCTTTGGTTTTAATGAGATTAATGGGGGCAAGAAAGGCTCAGGATGGCCTGTTCAGTGCTTCACAACACTGCCAGCAAATGATTCACTGATATCACCATTATGGATGACATATTACGCCCCTACTTCACAAGGTGACACCATTTCCTGAGGTCCTAATGTAATCTCAGTGACGTGGTCAATATGTGACAGGATTGCATTATCTAAGCTGTTTTAATATGGCTTCGTCAGCCACTTAATACACTGATCAGACCACAGAATTACTAGATGCTGTAATTCTATATTAAAAGTGAGCTACCTATTTGAGAGATTTCTGTAAGTTTAGTTGTTTTTTATTATTATTATAATAAAAAACAACTTCTTAAAAGGATAACATTTATTCTACAACAAATATTTAATTACCATTTAAGAAAAAATGATAAGTTCTTAAAAAAGATAAATACTTGAGAAATTTGATTTTGCAGTTAGTACTAAAGTGTTCAGCATTTCTAAGAATGGCTGTAAATGGCATAATGAGAAGCATTGTAGGAATGAAGAGAGTAGTAGGTGCTTCTTAAAGAGACAGAGGCCAAATTTTATGGTGTCAAATTATGAGGTCAAATTTCTTAGTCTTATTTAATATGTGAAGCATTTTTATAACAACTGAAAGTAACAGATAGTTGTGCTTTAACTAAGTAACTATAATTACAGCATAATGAAACTATGCCTGAGAAATACATAATACTACTTCTTTAAAAAATGTTTGTTGAAAATAGAATAGAATAGAATAGAATTCAACCTGTCATTGCACATGCCATAAGTACAAAGCAACAAAATGTGATTTCCATCCATTCAGAAGTGCTTCTTAGCAAGAGAATCAAAATATATATTACAAATGTAAAATGATAACAATGAGAGAAAGGTATTCCTTCCTATAAACTGAGAGTACAACATTTTTATTTCAAACTTTGGAACAAACCTGCCTGGATGTTTTCAAGCCTAATGGCTACAAACCTATTTGCTTTTGAGTTTTTGGGATGTCTTCAGACACCCTGACATCAGCTTTTATTTTTAATTATGTCAGTTTTGGTGCTTCACATGCCTACTTTATTCTGTGTTTTTGTGAATGACTGTAGTACATGGGTTCAATTTAGCTAGTTAGTTACCAATTTAGTAACATTAATTATCACAGCCTCTATGTAAATTGCACCAATGACGTCCCCAACTTAATTTATTGAATCTGTTTTAAACAATCAGATGTGAATGTGAATGCATCACAATCCTGATCAGCTGATCTCCCATCTGCACCAGCATCTGGGAAACAGGAAGTAAGCATAGGTTTAGGGGCAATATTTAACAAAACAACCTGCTCCTGATTGTTAAAATACAAACAGTGACTAACAGAACCAAATGGGAAACAAACTTTATGAATCCAATGATAAATACACAACTGTGAGTGCAGCAGTAAGTGAAGCGTTGACCTTCTTAAACTCTGTAACGAGTGATTTCAAAATTCACCGTGGGAAGACCCCAGATAGTGAGCCTTTGTTGTTCAAACACTCAGATGTTTCATTGTTATTAAACTGTACTTATCACTTTTTTTATTTTATTTGTTGGAGCAATTATTTTTCCAAAACATTATTTCTTCTATTGCCATTGAAAGAGGGTGGATATAATATTTATCAAACATAAACTGAATAATTATACATTCATAATAAGACATAAACACACTTTGACAAAACATTTATTCTACGGGAGGACTTACAAAAAAATAGTCCATTTTGATCACTTTTTCCAGACATTATGACCTTCACCTTAGACTGAGAAAAACAACTGTTTTGAATTATTCTAAACTACTTAGATATTATTTCAAATGCACTTTGTGGGTCTCAAAACATTTCTTGATAATGTTGTTAAAATCTTCTTCCTCATTCTTGTCAACACGATGTCATGTACCATCTCATCTCACACACAACGTGTGTGTTTATGTCAGATGAGACTTTTCACAGCTGATCTGTCAACACCTTAACCAGCATGTTAAGAACAAGAACTGCTTCATAATTTTAACATTACCATTTCTTTTTCCAGCTCTGGAATAAAGAAGAAATAGAAAGAATAGAAAGATGTGATTAACAGCGTCAGTTCCCCACCTCTCTTCTAAATTTCCTGACCTTCACGTCTCTTCTTGCTTCTCTTAATGTTTCTCTTTTTTTATTCTTCTTATCTCCCACAGACATCTCCTCTGCAAAACTAGGTCTTTCGTCAGATTAACGGTTGTTATAATATGAGCAGACAGAGATTCGTCTCTGCTTGATAATTATCAAGCCACCGAGTCGTGGCTGAGAATCCCTTAACAGAACAGTACATGCCGTGTAATAAGGAAAGTGCGTTGTCGAGTCCATTTTATCAGCACATCTCTTTGAGTCAGACTGAATCTTTTAATTGAAATTAAATCGCCAGATTCATGTTCTTGAACTTTCCAGCTAGTTAATCTGCTTTTCCAGCTAATTTTTTTTCTTTAAAGTATAGTAGCAACACATGAAATAAATCCCTTTAAAAACTCCTGTGTTTGGTTTCAGGGAATATCTGGCTAACTACTGTCAGTATTGTCAGTATTGTCAGTATTGAGATGGTGCATCAGTTTATCTGGTTATAAGAACCTTTATTTCCCCTTTGTAAGCTTAAGATGTTGAAAAATATTAGTATGTAAGGAATATGAAAGTGAAAACAAAGAAAAGAAAAATGTCCTCTTTCTCATTGTCTAGGGATAAACACTCAGCACTGAGTTGGTCTTGCTGCATGCTAATAAGAAAGTTTTGGAAGAGATTTACTGGATATGATCATTTTAGTCAACTTTTCAGGCAGAACTTGTTCCAGCTTTCAAAGTCTGAGAAGAACTTTTTATTTACCACTTCCAAAAACACAGATTTAGTTTGCCAAAACTAAAGCTCCAAGACTTGTTCTCTCTGTAGCAGCATAAAGCCCATTTGAGTCAGATAAGCTTGTCCGCAGAGAAAGGTGCCACCATCACACCATTCCTTAGGAATACAAACATCATCAGCTTTTCACTATCAGGGCTTTTATAAGAAAACAAGAGAAGCTTAAGCAGTCATTAGACCAAGAAATACCTCTCAAGGTACATAGAAACCGAAAACACAATCATGTCATTCTGTTCCTGCACATCATCATCTTGACACATCATTTGGCAGAACTATTTTGTGCAGTGGGAAAGATGCACTGTTCAATTAAGCACAACTTTGGGTTGATTTTTTTCCACATAAAATCCCAATAAAATATATTTTACTTCATAGTTCTATTAAGAGAAAATGTGTAAAAGTTAAAGCAGTTTGAATAGTTTTGGAAGACACACTAGTTCAGTAATTTCAAAGTTTTAAATCTATGAGGACACTGTCATTGAATTTTATTTTTCTTGGACGGACAGACAGATACTAAATTCATCCCCAAGGGGGAAATTTAAATATTCAGAAGCAGCACACAGAATGCATCTACAGACACATGAAGTAGACCAATTAACACACTATAAATGTGGTATTTGAGAGTATTAAAAAACTAATTGACCAGAGAACAATATATATTTTCAATCTACACTAACAATCACTTGTCTAATCCACTTTCCTGTCTAACCAATGTAGTAACAAATGCAGAGTCATTTCCACAGAAGATAACAGCTGCCAACAGGTTTGAGTCAATAGAAGAGAGGGGGGAAAACATCAAGCTAGTGGGCCATCAGAGAAAAGATTAACTCTGACACTGGCCATGCAACTGTCAGATAAGGTCAGGATCAGACGTAATGCTGCACTGCTCAGTAGTAGTGATTAAAGCATGTATACGCTGCATGACGAAATGTTTAAAGCAGCGCTGCAGTACACAATTACTTGAATGCTGTTTCTTCCCATAATAAGATGCAGAATATTGAAAGTTAATCAAAATATGCTTTGATACTTTGCGGCAGCCATATTTCAGTGACTACAACTGCCTCGCATTAAAATGTCTCCACCAAATAAAGCTGCAATTACAGATCAATTCTGCCCTAATGTTGGAGGAGGCAGGTCTGATCAACTTTTGTTGTTACACTAACCTGATAACCTCCTCTTGCTTATATCTGGAGCCTCACTAACAACATTCAATTAAGTCACTTAATTTCTAGTATTTATTTATTGTCTTCAAATCAACTTCTCTCCACATTTGTATGAGCTCAGTCTCTATCCTGTGTTTTTCTTTTCCAATAAACCCTATGCAGTTGTAGGTGGAATCTATTTTTAGTCGTGGATGTTCATAATCCGAATGTCCAAACAGTGAGCATGGCTACAAATACAGTCAAAAACAGACAAACAGCGGCAACAATGACCACCAAAACCTAATCCAGAGCTGGAATTAGGACGAGCACATCAGCATCGGTGTATGTCTTCACTATGACACATAAACAGTCTCAGAGGTTTGACGTAGTTTTACCAGACCCTGTGTTTAGGTAAGAAGGTAAATTCAAAACTGAATGGCTGGAAAGACAGCACAGATTCTCTGAACTTGAAAATACACACAAACATGTGAGCATTTTACATCATGGATATTCTTTGTGATGCAAATCTCAACTTTAAGGCATCTAAATCTCTTTATTGTTATACTTATTGATGATACAAAGTAACAAAGATATCTTTTAATCAAAAGAAATGTCATTAATAATTTATATCAAACACTGACATTTTTTAACAACCACAATCAAAAACCACTATATTCCATCATGATTTTATTTAATTTTTTAAAATTTTTACTTAATTTTAACTTTACATTCCGGGAATCCAGCCTATTCGTAAAATTGGCATAAATAAAGCTATAGCTTTATTGTTTAAAGATACAAGAGGCTGCATGGTTTGCTTACATCTTTAAACAAACCATGTAGAAGACAAAGCAGGTATGTGGAAGAAGTGACCAAACTTACTAAACTTTGCAAAAACTTAAATAAATAAACATTTTTGGCTTACATACATGCAAAACGCAGAGTGGAGAAAAAAAACTAACATTGCACATCATCTTAAAGAAACCAACACCATATTACAAACATGGTGTCGGCAAGAAGTCATTGAGTCATTGTTTGACTCAATGGTTTATAGCAATAAAATGACAGCATGTAAAGCCTTCTAGCAGATTCTGTATTTAGGGAATAAAGATATCACAACTTTCAGCTAAACATCCCTAAATTCCCCTTTACTTTATTTCTGTAGCTTTACACCTACAGCCCTACCTTCCTCCTCCAATATGCTAGCTAATTTTTTCACTCCGTTTTATGATCACAGACCAGTTCAGTGGCTCTTTCCACCTTTCAAGCTACTGTCCAGCCCAGTCTGACCACTGTCCAGTCCTTTGCGCTCTTTTCTTAATATCCAGTTGCAGTCAGTAAGCCTCTCCACACCTTTATCTCCCCTGTTGAGAGCTTGCTCCGTGGACACTCCACTAGTCTCCATGGCCACAGTTGTCACAGCAGCAGGCTGTGCTGTATGTAAAACTAGGTAAAGGAGGAACATGATGAATATAAAGATGCAGGTTTTTCTCCAGACAACAAAAATACAAGGTCCTAAAAAATCAAAACCGAATGCTGCGATTTATCAGCTGGAGCTGCCGTCAAAGACACAAGAACATAAACAAAGTATCATATAGACAGAGAAACACATGTCATATATGACAAACAAATGTGCTGCAGTGAAGTAAGTTCTGTGTCTGTACAGCAAGGCATCCTGACATCAAGAAGGAAACTGGTTTACACTGGAGATTTAACTTCTCATTTGTCCCACGAGCCATAAACCTGCTTAGCTGTAACAGATAATCTCCTCATCACATTTCCTGACCCTCCAATCTACGGGCTACTTTTATTTTTCATTTTTGACAGCTTTGTTTGCATAATGTCCTGTTTTCATTTCAGACTGGACATAAAAATCTCCGTCCAGGAAGGTGAACAGACTGGAAAGGAATTAATAAAACATGTCAGCCATGTTGTAGTTAATATTCTGTGTGCAGTAATTATTAGTTATTCTTAAACAGGAAGCTTGTATCATAATGTTAGACCATCAACAAAAATATAGGCTTTGGTTCTCATTTTTTAAAAAAAAAAGACTAATAATAATAGGAAGGCATGCTGAGGTTGGTTGGGACTGTAATATTTTTGGTCCTAAAATATTTTTTAGTGTATGATCTTATTTTTATGCCTCTAATCTTTCACTGAAATTCAATATGAAGAGCTTGTAGTCTGCACAAATCAATTTGGGTCAAGTCCAACAGGACACTGATTCCATCACTTTTTTTTCTGGTGCACAATGCCTATAACGCTTAATGGCTGATTTCAAGAAGAAAAAAAGCGACCTTTTAAAATATCAGGTCTTCAAACTACAGTATGCGCTTGTAAGGCTATGTATTTGTGTGGCTCAGAGAGTGTGTTTATGTTTGTGGCCCATATTTCCTCCAGAGGCTGCAGTCTCTTGGCAGTTAGGTGCTAAGCAGTAAGTCCTGCAGGCTTCCTGACATCTGGGCATCTGTCACCCTGCAGCCTTAAAACCTGCAAAGCCCCTGGGCTCCATTTGCAAAACACAAACACTTGCGTAACATTAAAACATGCACTCTGAAGCTGTGCTGTGCATGCGGGCGTGCGTGCGTCCATGCTGTTTATTAAAAAATGCTCTCAAATGAAATCCAAACATGTTTAGTGTTTTACGGCCACTAATTGATTCAAAATATGGCCTTTTGCTCCTCAAGCTGCAGATACAGAAATGAGTATTTTAATCACTAACCTCTGTGTGTACTTCCTGTTCTTTAAGGTCAAATGAACTGTTTGTTTTTTTTTTTATTATTATTTGCACGGCGCCTATGTTTAATACGCCATAATGATGAAGAGGAGTGACAGCTCAGAGGAGGAAGGAGATGACTCACAGTAGTGGTAATGAAGCTGTATTATCATAAATGTCCAGAAGCTGCTTTACAGTAGCTACATACACACTCGCACACAGAGACATTCACATTCACCCACACACCTAGTTGTAAATCTGCCTCTCTGAGGACAGTAATTACAAAATCGATCCCTGAAGTCTACTGTCTTTACCTTAAGTATGAAACACAGAGCTCTGCAATCTGAAAAAAGAACAGAATTTTTCATTATCTTGCCAAAAGTAATAGGTCACTGACCTTCATCACATGAACTTCAGTGACATCCCATCCTTAATCCATGGGACTTAATATGATGCTGGCCCAGACTTTGGCGTTATAACAGCTTCAACTCCTCTGGGAAAGGTTTTTACGAGGTTCATGAGTGTGTTTTAAAGGATTTCAGCCATGCTTCCAGAAGGACATTTGGGAGGTCCGACACTGATGTTGGACGAGAAGGCTCAATTCATGCAATTCATGTCAAAGGTGTTTTGTCAGGTTGAGATCAGAACTCTGCAAGCTAGTTCAAGTTTTCCCCAGAAAACTCACTCATTCATAGCTTCGTGGACAATGTCGGAACAGAAAGATGATTTACACAAATTGTTCTTACAAAATGTGAAGATGGTGTCTTCCTAGAACCTCAAACTACTCCTTCAAGAGGAGAATGATAGATAGCATAAAACATGATGTGGCGATGCTTTGCCTAAGTTCAAAAGCTTAAACATCAGATTTCATATTTATATGGTTTTTCTCTGGGGTTTGAGGCTTCTGTGTCAGTCGTAAAAACAAGCTTTTTATGATGCACTAAGAATGAACAGGAAAATCCGGACTGTAATGAGCGACAAGGTTGTTATGAGGCTGTACTAGAGCAGTGAGCAAACATCAACTCTGTCTCACAGCAAAATCTGCAAACCTGCATAAAAGTCAAGAAAATATATAAGTTGGTTGGTTGGTTGTTGGTTGAACGGTTTTATGCAACAAGACTTGATTAGGGGCTAAACATAAAAAAAATTATATATGTAAAGTATAAAATTACTTAGTTTGCATGATTATATGTGTGTAAACAACAAAATGTGACCTTCTTAACAGGAAACCCAACTTACTACTGAAATATTGAATATTAAATATGGTTTAGCACAAAAGAAAGTTAATAAATGATTTTATTATTTCAAATTTACTGTAAAAATGTGTGTAAAATATATATATTTTTTAATTATCTGTAAATTTCCAACAAGCCAATTGTGACCGTTGAGCTTAAGGTTTGTTTGTTTTTCACTTCACTTAACATCCTTGTCACTGTCACTAAAATTGTTCACCATAACCCCAACGAGAATTAATACACTTTACATAAATAGCATGTACCCTCATGTTTTCCATTTCGAAGTGCATCACAGGCCATCCATATCCCAAGAAAACAGAAAGTCGTGAATTAATGATAAAAAGTTCCTAATACCAGTATTTAGTTTAAAAAGTATTTTCTTATTTCTCATTTCAAGCATATCATGTTGTAATAGGAAGGGACCAAAGCTGGAGCGATCTTTTCCATTGCCTCTGTGTCCAGACTGCTGGCTCATTGCTATTTTCCAGTTTTAATAAATCAACCCTGATGTAGTCAGTGCTTTCTGCAACTGGACTTTATGGTTACTTAACTGGTGGCATAAACAATCTATTTTTAGTGTGTGCATCAGTTTCACTTATGTTTACAAAGTTAATTTGTTATTCAGTACTATTACTCTCAAAGACAGAGGTTTACCAAACAGATAAACCTGAGATTACCTAATATATTTACACAAGATTCATGCATGAACCTTTTTCCCTGCCTGTGGTGTGGTAACTCGGTAAACATCTCTTTCTTTCTGCCTAACAATCCAAACACACACCCTCTGTCTCTCTCACACACACACACACACACACACTATCTTCCCCACACAAACATAACGTGACACATGGGCAGTGAGTGATGTTTAGCAGAGCAAACCAGCAGGGTAAATGAGACCTTAAGAAATCAGATGATCTCCTTGGGTCCTAACATCAGCTATTCTGTGATGCAGTATGGGCTTCAACAATGGAAATATTTATTTATTAATTCAGCATATTTTATGAGAAATATGGAAATAAGTGAGAAAAATGATTACTTATCTCACCCTCAACAATTTAGCTCTACCAATGTCCATTAAAACACATCTTATATTGACTCACATATTTAAATTTCCTGTATTTATAGTGTAGAAAATTGAAATTATGAAACATATTGTGTTCTGTCTGAATTCAGATTGTTGTAACTCTGATAAGATCAGTTTCTGCACTGAAAAAGAAGAGGAGTAAAAATGACCAAAACCATACAGTCATATTAAATAGCATTCCTGGCTAGTCCTATAACTTACATGCAACTAAATTACTTTAGGTTATCCAGAGCTTTAAAAATATTTTATTTAGTATTCCATGATTCTTTTTTCCCCTGCTGTAAGAATGCAATAAGACAAAAAACTTCTTCTTTGTCACAAAAGACAAAAGAAGTGTTCTCTTGTCTAGTGAAAGACAAGGGAACACAATTAAGTAAGACAAATGTGTCTCCAACTCTAAAAGTAAGACAAAAAATGGAGACTCTCATAAGCGTGCCTAGAGTTAAAATAAAACAAAAGCTTTTTTATAAGTAACATACTCATTAGACAAGCATTTGTTTCTATGCACACAATGGTAGAAGAATTAAAAATACATATTACATTTTGCAAAAATGTAATATGTATTAGAAGACAACCATGCTGTGTCAGAAGTTTCAGTATTACAAAGTCCCCTGTAAACACAAGGATACTTATATGCATCCTATTTTATAACTTGCAGCTTAGGGAAGATTTAGCCTAAATATGACACAATTCACACTCTCCCATCTACATAAACACATCCTTTATTACATCCACCTACATATATACTTTATATAGACTCAAACACTAAATCATGGTACAGTATGTTACCAAAGGTATACTCAAACCTTCGAACACAGACGTTTTAATCTTTCCTATAAAATACAGCACATAGACATGCTCCTCAGGAGCTCTGTGAAGCTCAGCATAAGATAGGACATCTCCTGTTTAATGAGGCAAACTGTAAAAAAACTCTTAGTGGTATTAAAACAAAGTGGAAGTGATTGAGAATGACAGAAACTCAGTCACAAAGTTGAGAACCAAGTAAAATCAGAGAGTGGATTTCAGGTGTGTAAAAAGAATTTCAGATTGTGTTTCAAGATGTTTGCAGAGTAAAAGAAAATACAGTTTATTGGCTTCCTGTGTTAATGGCAATACTATCTGATCCACAGGAGATTTAAACTCCCAACCTTATTATTGGGTTTTACTGCTACTACACAAAAAATAGTGCTTTACCAAATATGTACCGATTTTGTTTGCTTTAAAATATGTATTTATTCATTATCCGTATTTTTATAGCAGAATTTTAAGTTAAAAAAAACAAATTTTTTCATTACCAATGCATATTATTCTAAAACAAGATGGAAAACATCATTTTATTTTAGCACCAACTGCTCACACCCACCCCTTGTTCTCATATTTATTCACAGGTTTATAGCACTTTATAAAAATAATTTAGCATCACATCCTGTCCAATGTTCCCACACCAATGTGGAAAATAAGAAAAGAAAACACTGGTGTCTCTTTCCTCTGCCTTCTTTCACAAAGAACACTTTTAATCCTAAAACTGCATTCTACTGTGAGGAAGAAAATAAAACAGCAGAAAGAAACTAATAATCATCAAGTCAGCAGCAATGACCTTTCCTGGGTTCAGAGTGAAGAATGATCTTATTGCAGAATTCAAGATAGAAATAAATGTAATAACTTGAAGTCGCTATGCGGTCTGTGATGATCCATAATTGCTCAGGCCTCACAAATCAAATCTCTCCATCGTTCTTTACAACAGATTTAGCCTCTTTCACTCACTCTGTCTCTCTCACACACACACAGAAACGCCACGTGATCAAAAAACTGTGCTGCTTTACTCTCATTTCCCCTGCTCTCTAAACCTTTAATCCTTCATGAAAAAAAGAGAGTGATGCAACCTGACTTTCAACCCTCAGATTTACAATAAAACAAGACAAAATTTGAACTTTGGGCAAATGCACATCAGTGTGTGTAGACTTGGGTTTTCTGCTATATATGAAAGAGGCAAACAAGCTCCAAAAGACAGAAAACCTACACATGATCCAAATCTGTGTGGGCAGATACCAAAAAAAGAAAAAACTGTTTTCTACGTGTTTTTTCTTTGTTTTTACGAATGGAAACCTCAAACATTCAGTGCTTTGCCTATTTTATGCACATATACGCACACGGTAGAGGAACTACTGTTTGAGAATAAGAAATCTACCCCACAGAATAAGACAATTTATTTGTGAATTACAATCAGGAAATGCGAAAAAGTGGCATAAAGTGAATCTTTAAAATCTTTTTTAGGATGTACATCTGAAAATTATACAAGTGCCCAATTAATTAACAGCTATGAAAGAAGTTATAGATACAGCTTAGAACTCACCTAATTAATTAAAAGAGTCCACGTTTTGGTAATTTGATCTCAGCATGAATAGAGTTGTTCTATGAAAGTCTCAGAGGTTTGCTGAAGAACATTAGCTAACAAACAAAATCATAGAGACCAACAACACAGCAGATTAAAGTCTGTGCGCCTTTAAAGCAGAGTTAGGTTACTTTAAAAAATCTCAAGCTTTGAACACTACACAGAGCTCTGTCCACCTCCTAACAATACAAATAGTATGACACAGTTACAAAAATGCTAGAATATGTCTGCCTACCGACTGAAACGCTGCCCAAGGAGGGCATCCAATAGATGCAGCAAAAAAGCCCACAGTAACTGTGGAGGAGCTGTAAGCACAGCTCAGGTGGAAAGATTGTGCTAACAGGACAGCGCTGAGATGTGTGCTCCTCAAATACTGTTGTTGAAAGAAAGCCAAAATAATTCCCATTTGAAGTTTGCCACAAGCTACAAAGAGACAAACATGTACAAGAAGACTGCAGATAAAAACTAATCTTTGTGTTTATCTCTGGCATATTATGTGATGGGCATTGTCTCTTTTAAAGTAAATAAACAACAACAAGAAGCTCTGGCCAAATGAGCTCAAAATTGAACTTTTTATCCAACATGATCAAAACAGTGTTTTGATCGGTAACATCCTGAACACACAGCCCTTGGTGGTATATGATGGTGGCAGCAACATACTGTGCAGTTGTTTTCTACAGCAGAGATAAGGAAGCTGTTCAGAGTTTATGGTAGATGGAGGAAGCTAAATGCAGGACAACACCAAACCACTGTTAGAGTCTGCAAAAAACTTTAAACTAGGAGAGAGGTCTGTCTTTCAGGACAACAGTCCCAAAACGCCAGGGCTCTGTTGGAATGACTCAGTCAAAGTCTAGAGCTAAGCCAAACAGAAAACCACCGGTAGTAAACACTCTCCATCCAGTCTTACGGGGTTAAGGCTGCTTTGCAAAGAGCAATAGAAAAAAAACAATCCACTCTCCAAGTTGGTAGAGACAAACCCTGAAAGACTTTCAGCCATCACTGTAAAAATATTGCGTCAAGGGAGATGAAGACAAAAGCACCACACACATTTAAAATCATGTGTCCTTTTAGTTGTCCTTCACTACATATGGCACATTGTGTTGGTTGGTCACAGGAAATATGTTGGAGTTTACCATTGTAACATAAGTCGATGTGAAAAGGTTCAAGCATTAAACCCATGACACATCTTGTTTCAGTTTACACTAAATATGTTCATTTTCTGTCCTTTTCTTTTCATTCAAGACCAGAAGAACACAATATTTTTTACAATTAAAAAAATTACCATTTAAACCTGCTTGAACTCTGAAATATATCTGAATTCACCCAAAAAATGCCAATAAAGATATAATTTTCAGGTATTTTTCAAACTAGATACACTTGAAGGAAGTTCAGTTAAGATCAATTCTGTCACATCAAACATTCATCCTGCCCTTACTTTTAATATTTTTAAGTAAGCTTGTTACCATGGTTTTAACTTTATACTCTAAATTAACCAAAACATTATTTATCCTTTGATCCATGACTCACGCTATTCACAGAAAGGCTCACCCACATGCAGTTCAAATGAACTCTAGTAATCAGCACAGACTCCAAACACGGATGATGCATTTAGATACTTCACTCTACGACTTACTAACGATCTGATGAAACTCAGAATCAACCAGTCTTCCAACTGGTCAATCCCAGCAGATGATCCGTCCGTATAGGCCTAACCATAATCCACACAGCAGTTAGTCATTGTAATATATAAAATATCAACATTTGTATATAACTTTACATTTTGTCCATCTGATGACAGACAAAATGTTGGTTTAAATATTTAAATGTCAAATCAGAGGATCTGCACCTCACTTACGTTTTTATGAAACTGGTTTATTCGTATTCATGAGCAAATAATTTTATAAAGTTTCAGCCTTGTTTGTTGTTCTTGCTTTTCTTTGAAATTCTGAAAACTAGTTAGCAACAGCTCTACACACCAATCAGCCACACCATTTTATTGACATATGTGCTTGATTTGACCTTCATTTAAAAAAACAAAATGACCCTGTCAGTCCTATAAAAAAAGAAATTAAGTCAAATAGACGGCAGAGTGGAAAAACATAAAACATAGGATGTAGGTGAATTTGTCTATTTTCACATCCATCCATTCCTCCTTCTATCCCTCTCTTCTCGCTCCTCCTCTCTGCCTCAGCAACCTCCACTCATTTAGGGACTACTAATCCACCACCCAGCTTAATCCCTCAAACTGCTCACATGCACAGTTTCTCTGCCCTCCTGCACACTCTCTTTCTCCCTCGCACTCAAAAACCCAATCACATTCATCAGGTATAAACACACTCCAGGAGAGGATCAGGATCAGCTGAATATTATCTCTGTGTGAGTTTTTTATAAGCCTAATGCTAACTTTATCTAATTAAAAAGCCTTCATCATCTTCGCGGATTACCAGAAGAACAATACTGTAGAAAGAGCTCCACTCTCAGATTATCCTGAAAGCAGATATGCGACACCTGACAGTTTAAACCATAATAAAGATAACTACACACACTGAATACTTAGGATCAGAGCTGTATGAGCAATCAGTCAAAATGTGCTAAGAACATGCAACTTCATTAATACGTCTATATCTAGCAGTCGAGTGATTTTTTTTCTTCGAAAAATCAACTATCTGCAAATGTAGAAACGTGTTTTTGTGTTATTGGAGACTTGGCGACATTGGCTAACAGTAAGAGCTGCCACAACTCCAACACGCTTACAGGTGGTCGGTCTGAGAGCAAACACAGCCTTCAGTCAGGGCAGAAAGGAGACCCACTTCACTCTGTTTCCACAATGCAATTGAATCATGAATGCACAAAGCTGCCAGTGATCCTGCTCTGGATTACAAAGGATGTAAATATAATATGAAAATCATTTTTCATGTTGCGGTATCAAATAAATCCCTAAATTTGATTCGCGCAGCCTCAGTCACCGATTCTCCTCCTCCACTGTGTATGCCTCTGATAACTACTTTAGATTATATTTGATTTTTCCTTGTAGCTTCAGGTAAATATTTATATTATTAAATGATTTGTAGTTCTGAACATATTCAGAGTCTTCTTAATCACTTTTTGTCTCACCAAGAGTAATATTCCTTTCTTCTACTCCCCAGATAACACAAATCTGCAAATTAGACAGTGATGTCATAGTCACTTTTAGGACAGCCAAGAGCTACTTTGCATGCTGAGTAGTTGGCAACAGTGGGAATTGATGGTGTCATGAATCATATGGTGCATTCTGTTTACACAAGAATATCGGAATTTTCAACCACCTGGGTGGTAACATCAAAGTCGCCATTCTAGGAGCAACCCTGAATTAAACATCCAACATGGCTCCTGCGTTTACGAAACAGAGTCAACGTTCTGTGAAACAGATTATTTCGTTCTCTTTCTGACTTGGACTCCTGGGTTTAAAAAACAAACAACTTTTTTTGGAAACAATTAGTGGATTAAATAATGAATCTAAAATTAAGTCAGAAGGGAAAAATGTTTAGCCTCCCAGTTGAAAAACTCAGGAAGAAAAACTTAATCTTACCAAAGTGTAGTTCCATCCCACTGGTAATATATTCTAAGTAATGCTGAGAAGAAATCAATTATTGCTTCAACATCCAAACAGAAAAAAACTATATAGCATGTGTCTCTTATGTTTCATTAGTCAAAGCATGTATTGCAAAATGATTTTTTTTTTCCTCGGCTACACATACTGTACATTGGATAGTAAGAAATGAGTGTAGACTTGGACAGCGTGAATAATCCCCATCTGTTGACAGACCATGAAACTGTGTCCGTCTCACTGGTTTATACACACACAATTCCCTCTGAGCCTTAGAAGGTCGACTGCCAGACGCAGTGAGGAAAAAAAGGCATTGTATGTATTGTCTGTATGAAAAAACCTTCTGATAATGTGAATGTTTGTATTAAGTAATATCAGAAATTACAACAGGCTTAAATGAAAATTGTTTTGTCCAGTAAACATTTCCGAACCTGAGGTTTTTTGTTGTTGTATTTATTTATTTATTTTTACTAACGTTGAAAAAAATCTGTTTTTATTTGTTGCATGGCTAAAATGTCTTGAATTGGGGTTTTCTGTAAACTGGGCTAAAAGTGATTGTTGTGAATGCCGTCATGACAAATGTTTTATGCTTGTTGATTACGCAATATATTAATCATGTCCTTTTCAGCCAGTCCTCAGTTAAATATGACATTCAAAATAGTCAGGCATCTACAAATATCGCAAATGATCTTTAAGCGAGATGGAAAAGAAGAAGACTGAGGTCAATAACATCACAACAAATGTGACTTAATAAGTAGAGTGAATGTGACAACAGCAGCTGGCTACTGCTACAAATTGTTTAAATGGGACGTTTTCCTGTTTTTCCAACCAAAGTAGTTCTAGTCTTTGGTTCGGACACATGATGCATGTCAAATGACACAGTTCTACTAATTTAAATTACAGAACAGAGGTCTAAATTTTGGAAAAGCCGCTGCCTCTGAAAATAACTACTAACAATCATGTTCTCACAGCAGGTTTTATGGCAACAGTTGCAATAGTTTTCATGGTGATAGTCTATACAATTATGACAAGCATGCTAACTTAGTAAGAAAACAATTGAGAGAAAATTTGAGATATTTTAGTAGCAGTGTATAAGGACATCGTTCTAATTTAGCCTCATGCTAAATACCTTTGTGCTAATGAAGATGATGGGCTACCTCTTCATTTGAAAAACTTCCTTATAAAAATGAAAAGTGCAACAGAAAACTAAAAGAATGCTCTGCTCAATTTGGTGCACAACTCTCATCTATCTCCATTAAAAATTCTTCCCTGAGATACCCTTTGTGTCTTTTATGAACAACAAGCAAGGTTTATCCAACTAACTTACATGACACTCAGTCCTGTTGAAGATGTGGACTTTTCCCTGCACAAATAGCCTCGACAGACTTTGAAAGTCGAAGCAGAGAGAGCTCATGGGTAAATAATAACAAGGCTTGATCCAATTTTAATGACCCAGTTTCAGGGACCTGGTTCAGACACCCGTGTCAGTGACCGTCATTACAGAGACACTAATCCAGACCGAGCCTGCTTAATGTTATTAGTCGCACCGGTGCTTTTTGCTACTACAGCAGATGAGCAGGACAATCTTGGAAATTATTGTTTTGAGCACGTGGGTATGGATCAGGAAAACAATTTTTTTAAAATACCGCTTCAGATACAGCTTAATTTCGAATCAGTATGTCATTTTAGCAAGTCACAAACTCTGATTTGAGACAAATTTATCCATATTCATTTGTGTAGTGATAAAAAAATTTTATTTGTAGTTTCAGGTTATAAAATTGGTATATGGTGGGTAAAACATATAAACAGTCATTTCCATCTCTGATTTCGTCTTTGTCATTACACATAAGCAACTTAATATTTGTATCTAAGCACGTGCATGTAGCCAGACAGCTGCCTCAAGAGAACAATGAAACCTAACACACTTATCCAAGTATTTCCTGGAAATGTTTTGATGAAGTTCTGAAACCAATAACTTTCATATAAAAGTCAAAAAACCAGTGTCAGGAATCCAGCTAATGAAACAAGGTGACACAAACAGCAAGCAATCAATGTGTGTAAAAAAAATGGAAATGGAAGAGTTGCCATTTTTGTTCCACGGTTAACTCCGGCAGAGTCTACTTATTCACATCTGTGTCTTTGATAAAAAATAAAATCTGGCACCTAGCATCATAAGAATGTGTAACATCAAACTTGCTTCTGCATGGTCTCATGGTAGATTGATTAAAAATAATCCTCAAAAGAATAAATCCATTTTATCACGTTGTCTCCAATATTCCAGTATATTACAAATGAACATATCATTTTTTTATTACTATCTCCAAAATAGTAATTTGTAAAGATCTGTTTTCTGTACAGCTTGGACTAATAACTAAGGTTCAATACACAGCTGAAATCAACTTTGTGATATACCTAGCAGCATCTATATTACTACTCACCAGTTCTTGGTTTGTAGAGTTGGAGTCATCTCCAGGAAAGGGAATGTAGATGGCTAAGGCCACGCAGTTGGCGAAAATAGACAGGAGTATAAATATATCAAATGGTCTGAAAGGAAAACTTTAAGGAAAGAAATATTCAGTGTCGCATTCACAGCTTCAGTAAAAAGTTTTTTTTAAGTCATGCTTTTGGTGCTGCAAACCTATCGGTTTTATTATCTTTACTAACTTTTCCTTCAGTTCAAACAGCAATGGGGTAAAATAACTTTCAAAAGGTAACAGGAGAATTTTTTACTTCAAAAAGTACATAGGGTGTGCAGCAGTAATAACCACCTGTTTCTTGGATATCTTTTTTATCTGTTGTTGGATATTTTGTGGTGTTTTGTTGCAGTGCTTCGTCTTCTCATGCATTAACTGAGATATTGCAATGCCAGCCTATTCCCTATGTCAGTGACTCTATTCACCGCAGTATTCTTTATTAGTCACTGCAAACAAAGCAAAAAATGGCACACATCTTGCAAAGCTATTGTGTTCAAAGTAAAGATACCCACTGCTTCCATGCATCTTAAGGTTGAAATTCACTCAAATTCTAGATCATCTCTAAAGGTCGGCCTTTAATAAATGTGGCACTTCCTGTCAAAAAGATACTTCCATTCCACCAGGCTGATGCAGGCCCTTCGGATCGGGTTGTTGAGGGTGAGGCAGAACAGCGCTCTGGGTGGCCGGCTGTTTGTGGATCCTCCTTGCTTTTTGCTTTTGGCATACTGCTGCCTCTTCCTCTGTGCGAGTGAGCCAACAGGAGCCGGTCCAGAAGCGCAAGCCGGGGGACGCGAGTCCTTCTCAGGCGTTTCGACGTCGTCCTGCGCTTGTCGAGCAGCAGTGATGGCGGCATGCCACGCAAGCACTGGGCTGACAGCAGAACCAGAGCCACCTGGGCCCTGACTACTACTACTACTCGCCCCAAGGAGCCCACAAGAGGAGCCGATAGGCTTGCCAGTGCTGGCCGGAGCCTGAACGGGCTCTGGAGAAGGGAGCTGGTGGAGGCTGGTACGGCTGTCAGACCAGAGCGCGGGAGTGTCACTGGAAGGAGTGGTCTTTCTGTTGCTGGCATATTGTGCCCCTGGAAAGACAGGGTGGAAAACAGACGAGAATGTTTTGAGACAGTTTGCAGGACAAAAATATAACTGAGCTATTTGGCCACAAAGGACAGAACTATGTTTGGAAAAAGTCAAGTGAGATTTTTAAAACCAACACACAAAGTGTCGAACACGGAGATGATTGTATCATGTTGTGGTGCTTTCTCATAACCAACTGGATGGAAAATACAGAAGATTTGTTTGTTTCATTTCATATTAACAGCCTGATATTAAAAATTTGGAAAGGTAGCAGTTTTGGAGCAAAGATCCCAAATGCACCCTAAAATTGGTCTTGATGTGGCTGACTAACATTAAGCTTTTGAACCAAATCTCCTTCAATCATACAAACTATTTAAATAAGCTCTGAAAAAAGTTTTAAAAAAAATGTATATAATTACCCTGTCAAATCATTGATGGTGACACATAGTCAATAACTTGCTAAACTAGGGGTCTTAAAGTCAATTTACCCAGGGGCCGCTGGATGAGGCTGGGTCGCATAAAGGATTTCATAAAAAACATTTTAAAAATATCCTCAAATGTCATCAACATTTAATCATTTCTCCAATACATGAACTGCAGGCTTTGGCTTTGGCAAAGACATTATGAGGGTGTGACAAAATTTAGGGTGCCTTCACATTGCAGCCTACAGTGACCCAATTCCAATTTTTTGTCAAATCAGATTTTTTTTTTTTGCTGGGCCGTTCACACTGCCACATATATGCGACCTGTATACTTTCTGCAGTCTGAATGGGCAAACTACCTGAAAGTGTCCCGCATGCAGTTGAGGACGCAATCGCGTCAGAGTTCTCAGTGTTCTGCCAACCATAGACATCAAAAACGTGTTCATGTCTATGCTGCCAATCGCCATAAAAAGTAGTGCTCAGTGTTTGTGGAAGTAAACATGGCGGCTAACGGTGGAGCTTAGCTTACATGTTTGGAGTTGTTATCCAACTGGAACAGCATATTAACAACTTAATCCTAAGTATAGTCCGTCATAGTTATTTTTCTTCCCACTTGCGGCGTATCAGGGTGCAGAATTTGTTGAGTATCAGTGACGTTCAGTTCGAATGAATACAGTCTGGACTTTAGGTCGCATTTGAATCGGATACGTTCGGATATGGTCCTCATTCGAAAAGAATCCGGCCTGTGCTGTTCAGACTGTCATGAAAATATATACAGGTCCCATTATGTAAAAAAAAATTGAAATTGGAATTGGGTCATTTTAGGACACTTGGCGTAGCTTTTGTTCTACGTTTCACAGAAGTCTTAAGCCAGCTAGCAACGTATGGAGAACGTCTCGATGCGTGACGTCATTACCGGTTCTACTCACAACAGCGCGGCGGATGACGAGCAGCCCGGTAGCAGTCGCCTTTCTCTGCGTTTGGTTGTGGCATTTGAAAGTACTGGAATGGCGACTGCAGGGAAGGGCAACTGGTACCGGACTGTTCCATCATCCGCCGCACCATTGTTACAAGTATAGTGTGCATGAAGTCAGTGTAGCTTAGCCTAGCACCGAATGTCAGCCATGACAAGGAACAGCGGTTGGGACTAATATTATACTTTCATATCATGGTGGGGGCCACGAGACATCGTCCTGCGGGCCTCAATTGGCCCGCGGGCCGCGAGAATGAGACCTCTGTGCTAAGCCATACCTAGTCTGTATATATATTTCACCCCTTATGGATAATGCAAAAAGATTTTTGATAAACAAGTTATTCTATTTGAAATTCATTAAAGCTTTTTATGAAATGAAACAAATTGATTACTGTAACTCATTGAAGCCTCCAATTCAATGACTATCAATTATTTAACCCTCGGATGCCTCTAAAAAAGAAACCCATTCAACAGAAATCAAACAAAAATCATCATCCACCAAAGCTTATTGGGCTTTTTTATAAGACGAGCAAAATAAATGTTTGTGGCTTTGACGTTCTTGATGCGGACCGGTCACTTTGTGCGGCTTAAGGGATTATCTGTATTTGAGTTTCCACATAAAGAAAGATGCCAGAATTTAATTTGAAGGTTAAAAAAATAAATAAAAATAAGACATTGTCTTCCCATAAACAACTAAATTCAACTCGTGCATTGTGGAACAATTCTGTCTTGCACTACTGTTTGCTAGAAATGTGCTCAAGCATCCAACAGGAAGCAATCCAGAAATAAGTTGGCAGAAAAGGGAACAGAGGAGGAATGGTCCAAAAGGATTACAGAAGAGTAGGAGAGTGGGAGAGCCGGCGTGACTGAGGGAGACAGTCGTTAAAATCAATGCAGGCCACAAGCGAAATAAGACAGTACACTTGACAGCTTGGTACACTCCACAAGAGAATCACACCCCATTGTCCAACACTTTATGTCACCAAAAGAAAACATTCCTGGAAGAATATTTGTTTCCATCTGATGATCTGACCCATGCCAAAGGAAAGAGAGAAGGGTCAAAAAAATTTATTTCTGAACATTTCAGTAAAAATTTAAATTTGATGTGTGAATAGTTGCAAATACTTTGAAACTGTTAATTGAGAGTTGAGAGGTGTATATATGGGCTACTTGGTCAACGTTTAAAAACATTTTGGTTCCAGAATCCCAAAATGATTTCTTTCATTCAGCACTGTTCCCACAGTTTAACGTCTTTTTAATGAGATCCCAGTGTAAAGGCTGGAGCAGCTAGAGTTGATCCATACTTGACACGTAATCAAAATGAAACTATTTTTGGGACTCGCACTCAGAGTTAAGAAAATTGAAAGCATTTTTACCACAAAAATCGTTCATGGCTGAGGTAAAGCATGCAGTGTGTATTTCTGACCAAAGATTTTAGTACTTGGAGACTTCAGGAATTGAAAGAACATTAAAACTGAGGAGATTCAATTCATATGGCCTTGCAAAAAAACAAAACAAATAAATGTTACAGTGTAAGAATGCTGGCCAAGCAACATTTGCTAGTATGCATCATATATCGATATTGTCAATTATTGATTAAAAAAAATCTTTCTTTCTTGCACTAAATGTAAGCATTTGTTTCTACAGTAAACATTTTAATTAACTAAGAGGTTTTCTGTAATATAAAAGTGATACCTACTCAAAAAATATACATGTCATGTATATCCCTTGATTTTGAAAATGGCATAATTTTACTTGGATCCAAATTGCATGAATATGTATGAAATTCAACTTATACAGACTTTTTTGAACATCCAGTGCAGATGTGATGCTTGCTGAGGATGAATCGAACGCAGATAAATCCAAACAGCAATAAGCCCATGGTAGGAACAGCAGAAGTGATCAATATGTTATATATATTATTTTTAAAGCAGTACGAAGAACTGTCTCTCTTTTAAATTAAAGAAGATTATGCTACCTATTTTGTATAAAATCTTTTAGACACCTTGAGATAATGTATTTTACTCAACCTTGCATTGCTCTGAGAATCTCGTTATATAAAATGCCTATGTTGATCTAGCCTTACGTGATCATATAGCAATGGAACAAACATAATGAAAAATGAGTAACTAACTCAATTGAAAATATTTGATTTCTGGTTTGCAGCACTTTTACATTGCTATATATTATTATTATTATTTTATTATTTTTATTTTAAAATAGAAGTTGCTTAAAAAGTTTATTTCAACATCTCTGAGTTTGTTCCGCATTGCATACAAAACAACTCCCAAACAACATTCACTTTCAATTGATCATGGCATTAGAACTAATATAGTCAACCATTTTTTTTCCCGCTTCTCGATGGAGCTGAAATGTTAAAGCAACGCTGAAGAAAATACATTTAAATGCAAATAAATATTTTCAGAAATTCCTACTAAGAACCTATGAGCATCCTCTCAACGACTCGGATAAAAAAATCTGATAGGTAATGGGGACAGCAGGGAATAAAATCAAACGAGCCCAGTCGCCCCCTCAGCGCTCCAACTCTCCTCCTGCTCTCAGCGCGCAGCAGTTTTTTTTCTTTCTTTCTTTTTTTTTATTTACCTTCAGACTGTTCATCCGCCTCTTGCATCCTCGAATCCACATCGGAAAAAAAATCCGTTTCAAATCCAACTCATCGTTGGAAGGAAACCCCCCTGAAGACGACGAAGCGAAGCCGAAGCGGAGGCGCTGACCTGAACTAGAAAAGAAGATTTTCGGAGCGCAGACCCCCGAGAGGAGCGCCGAACATTTTCGCCACACATCCGGGTGCCTGCCTGGCTGCAACACACTCAACGGCGCATCCGAGAGGACTGACTGGCTGACTGACTGGCTGGCTGGCTGGCTGGCAGCAGCAGCGGCAGCAGCGGCGGCGGCGGCGGCGGCCAGTCAATCCGCTGCTGTCAATTATTCTCACTGCGAGGCTGGGCGAGAGGAGGGGGGCGGGGGGGGGAGACCTGTGTGGAAAGTTGGAGCGACCAGAACTGTGTGCGCGGCAGAAAACGCGCATGGGTGCAAGCCCGAGAAACGCATCTACATAAAAAAATAAAAAATAAAAAAACACCCCACTGTTAATTGTTTTACTGTTTGTAACCTGAGGAAAAAAGACAAAGTTTACTCCTACGTGTACGAGTAGAGTTTTGGTGACAGGATGGCACTGGAAAACCAATATCTGGTGACAGTGGCTGAGTTACGTCATCTAGTATTTTTGTCTCTCCTTTGTAAATACGCGCCATGTTTCAGGTGTTAGACTTACCCCTCAGGGGTCTCCCCCTTATAATGAACGGCATTCTGTCACCTCGCTCTCCTCCCGGGCCTCATTGCGCCGTTTTCTGTGCTCACTCGACCGCGGTGCAGAGGGGAATGAATTGTTCAGAGAGGTTCTGGTGGAAGGTTAGCAGTGATTGGATTACCTGTGCCTGCATTGAGGATAAAACAGTTTCACCGCAGAGGCGTAATCCTGCGATTATAATCCCTGCTCCAATGTTCCCCAGACTAGAGAAAGTGGGCCTGGCTGTCACAATTTAACGACACTACACCTATTTTATCCCTCAAAGTCCTGCCCTGTCACTGTTGTTGGAATTGCACCTCCACTAGCAGGCATGAAATTTGGCTTATTTTTTAAACAGCAATATAAATCTTTGGTTTGATTATTTGTATGTGTTATTGTTGAATAAGATATAGCACTTCTTAAAGATCTGTGGTGTAATAACATAAAAACGTGGTATTTTTTATCTATATATGAAGTTCATATCCAGTTCTGTCCTAATCAGTACAATCAAATTTAATAAAAGGTTAAGTTCAGTCCAATTATGCCATATTTGGACCATCAATGGTACAATTACAATCAACAAAAGTTAGGAGTGATGAGTCTGTGAGATTAAATTCTTTTGGGCTTTTATAAGTTGCAATGTGCTTAATAAGAATCAGGTTTAATGGCCAGGTTTGTGAGCTTAAATGGGAACGTTGACTTCAGATATGTTCAGCGTACATATGTTACATATACTGGTAAATATAAAAACTTTAGAGGAAATTAAAAAAATAGAACAACATATTTGCATATATTATTGCCCAATATTTTTAATTATAACTATGCACCTCTTGTTTAGAGGTTTCTACTTTTAATCTATAGTTGTTCACTGTGTGAGACAGTCTGGGGAAAGAAACTACTCAGGAATGCTGGAACTTTTTACACCTATAAGGTGGAGCTTGTTTAATCATCATGAACAGATCATCACTTTGTTTAGAAATTCATTTTAGCAGGGGTTTGCAACATGCAAAATCCACTGATAAGAACTTGTTTTGTTGTTTTAAAAATTGTATTAACGAATACACTATGATACTATGGAGTAAGATATGCTTCAATAAATAATTTTGCCTTCCCGATTGCGCTGATTTATTTACAATATTGTTTTAAAAAGTGCAGCAACATTACTCCATCATTGTCCTTGGAACACTGAGGGCCCTAAAAGCAAGCATGATGTCAAAATTCACGCTTTTTTTTACAACATTAATTAAAAATAATAATCTACATACGCGATCAAATTACTTATTCATTTACATTTTCGTGTTATTTACGAGCTATAGAAAACAATTCCTGATGTTAAAAGTTCTACTGCTCTTTAAATACAGGATTCTCCGGGGAGATTTTTGAATGCCACTATTTCCGGGTGCGGCGGAAGCTTTAAGTGTTTGGAGAAAATCCGTCCGAAGATGGAGACTTTAACTGCGGGACATATGATGAGTTTAGCTGCTCTACAGAGACAAGACCCGTATATAAATAAGCTGCTGGATGTTACCGGTCAGGTAGCTCTCTACAACTTCAACTCCAAAGTGAACGAATGGGTAAGTTTGGGAAGAATGGACTAAGCTATTATGTAGCATATTAGCTATTCTCTCTAAAATAAAAATGCTTAAAGGCATTTGAATAAATCATGTTAAAGTTTATCCAGGCAGCCCTGGTAGACGTCGGGTTCGACCCAAGTTATTTGTTGTTGTACTTCAAGGGAAATACGTACATTATCGGCGTTATTAAGCTAACCGAGTCTCGCTAGTAGCGGCTAACTGTAGCCGCTGTTTTTTTTTCCAATTCACCTGCTTTGGGTTTGCAGTTATTGTTCCTGACTGATACTGCATGTTTTCTATTTTAGGAGAAGACTGAAATCGAAGGAACACTATTTGTCTATTCGAGGTAAGAACACAAGTTGTAAAAATGGTGTTTAAATGCAGAATCACGAAGGTTGTTTACTGGTGTTTGTTATGTCGCCTTAAGCTGTCATTTGACGTATTTAGCGCACGTGTGCAGGCCGCTGTTCTTGTAAACAACAGGACATGTGATGGAGTCGCCTACTCCTTCAACATATAGTCAATTGGAAACATATACATGATGAAAAAAATGTATTTTCCTGTTTCAAGTGTACACAGACGCAACATATTCCATGATGTTATAACTTGTCTAACAAAGATTAGATCTACGGTGTCCCATTTGATACTTTTTTGTTTTTCATGTTCTTTGGCTTTGGTATAAATTTGTTGGAAAATCTCTTGGAAAGATTGACAAATATTTGGTTTCCACATACATAGAGTATCTCTCTGTGCATAGCGATTTGCTTCATATTACTTGGAAACAGTTCGGTTGTACTTAGATATTTGCATAAAGTTGTTTTCATTTCATTCAGTAAAAGCTAGATGAGAATATATGTGAAAGCCAAATGATTTTTTTTCAGAATCTGGTAAACAAGTTTATAGTGACATGATACATAAAACCTTTGAATTGAAACACATTGTAAGTTTTGTCATGACTTGAGATGTTTATAGTATAATTGGTTGGGTTTAGCATGAAATAAAAAAACTTGAAAAATTATTGAGAAAATATTAGGAGTTCAACAGTGCACAAATTCAAACCAAGAGTTTTTGGTACAGCTTTTTCTGTTTTGCACACGTGTCTACCAAACAACTGATGGACGATAAGTTATCCCTGTAATCTCTGCAGTAAACGGAATATTGTTGTTTTGAGACGATGTTCAGATCATATATTGATAATTATGATAGCATAGTAATGCAGATTTGCCTTCTCAAAGACCAATAAGCTAATTTTGTAAATGATGCGTAACACTGGAACTGGAAAATATTCAACATAAGTGATTTTTCTACCATCTGTCCTTTTTGAAGGTCTGCCTCACCTCACCATGGCTTCACCATCATGAATCGACTGAGTGCAGAGAACCTGGTGGAGCCCATAAACAAAGATCTGGAGTTCCAGCTGCAGGATCCCTTCCTGCTCTATAGAAATGGCAACTGTGAGTGTTTTGAGGAAGAAAGTACATACTAAGAGATTTCTCAGCTCCAACAGATCTCAAAGGTTCTAGTCAGTTTTAGTTTTTCAGTCATCAGATGCACTTCTTGTTTCTTTATTTAAACTTCTTTTATTGAGATAACAGGTGATGGAGTGACTGAAGTAGCTGAATAAAGGTGATTGCACAGTTCTGCTGCTCACAAGAAAAAAAAATCACTTGTTTTGAAATATAAAAACAGATACTCCTGATGTGTGGACACTAAAGAAGCACTCGTGTCTGACTGCAGACTTTAGAAAGCCTTTAGTTCAAATAATTAATTAGCCATCAAATATCAGCTTATTATTTTGTCACTATAAAAAGCAAACCAATAATACTTGAAAATTATGACTAACTTTAGTGTTTTCTCACTGTTTTGCTTGAATCAGTCTCATTAAAAAAAGACAATAAACAAATGCTATAAATCTGATTATAACTGTGATAATGTTAACAGCAGGACACATTTTTCTCATTGTTATCATGCATTGAGAGTCTTTTACCTTTGTGTGCGTCTGTCAGAGTTAATTTGTACCTTAAAGCACACAGTCGCAGTCACACCGGTGTTAATGGTTTACCTCTGAAAAGGCTAGACAAACATCCTCCCACTGTCCGGTGTAACATCTCTCGCCCGTTCTGCATGAAGTCATCTTTGAGTCTCCTTGAAGCATTGAGGAGGAAGACCTTGCTATTCATGGCCGTGTCTCGCCATGCAGCAACTCCAGCTTACCTTGGCTGCTGCTGTCTTCCTGCATTTGGGAAAGAATCAAACCCTCCAAAACTCTGACTGCTGCAGCAGACTGCTATTTGATATTTATCCTACTGTAAGTTGGCGTCAAACCAGGTAAATGGAAAGTAAGAAAGTCCCTCAGATCTTCAGAAAGTAGCTGACTGCACTGCCGCCAAGGTAATCTATTAGAAGTCTGAAGAGGAGTTTCATCAAGGCAACAAACAAAGAGTTGGATTGCTTTCCCATTTGTTTGCTTATGAGAAAAAACAGCATAGCCAAGGTGAGGGTTAAAGTAGACTGCTCCCCCTTTGGACTCGGTTTTCCCATCAGCCTCGCTGGAATGGACGACATGATGCGGGAACTCGCCGGGTTTCCAAATCAGCAGCCCCTCTTATCGCCTTACTAGAGAGTGAGGGTTGTTTTTGTAATTCCTCTTTGGTTTTGATCCATCAGTTCGCCTTGGCTCCAGGTACAGGTCTCTTGCTCTCTGGTCTGCTGTTCATCTGCTGCTGCAAATGTGTAGCTGTTAGAACAGATTCCTGTGTTGTGATCTTAAGATGAATTGTACAAAGTCAGAAGTTTGCAGAAGAAGAATCGGTATAAAAGAGCAAAGTGTTGAGAAGACAGAAGGCGGATTCCTCACAGAGATTTTGATGGGGATTATTTGAGTCTAAATCCAGTCCCTTTTGAGCGCCTTTGAACTAAGTGCTGTAGGCTGCAGTGTGTGTTCAGAATTGAAGTATGATGTTGGAGAGAAACATGGACTTTAAAACACTTGTTTACATCTTTCCATATTCCCTCTGCTAGCCAGAGGGAGTGCAGGGAGACAAACACTTGGGTTGCTAGGCTAGCACAGCCTCAGGAGGGTCTCTGAGTACGCCAGCATTTTGTCACACAAATAACAAGATTGTTCTGTTGACTATTTATTATTATTACTTTGAAAGCAGGTGAAAGCAGGAAAACCTTCAGTTTCCTTTAAATGCAGGTGAAGTTTCTTCCGTTATTCATAATTATTTTGGAGAGTGGAAACTTATTCCCTTAAACAAATCTGAATGTTCATCTAATCTTTAAATTATTAATTAACATGTTACTGATATTTTAAAAAATCTGCCTAGATTTTTGGCTCCACGTATGTTTTCTTTAGTTTGTCTGGTATTTTAAAGTGCAGAGTTTTGTCTATCATTGTAATTCTCCTGATGTTCAGTTATAGTAAACTGAACATCAGGAGTAAATTCTAGTAAATTCTAAATAGTAAATTCTAAAATGAAGTGTTTATGTTTTCTAACAGTGGGTATCTATAGCATTTGGTTCTACGACAAACGGGACTGTCACCGCATCGCCCAGCTGATGGTCAAGTAAGTAAGAATATTCATTTGTGTCCAATTATAAATAATGAGTCATTTACCTCTTTGGTTGGATTTATTCAAGCAGTATTAACTCTTCCAGGTGACAAAAAAGTGTAAAAACGGCACTGTTCTGTAAATTGGAATATCTTTGAAATAGTTTTGGAAATTCATCTTCATTCATCTACCCTGTATTGCATACAGAGTACAAACATTTGAAACCCCAAAATGCAGGAGCTGCAGGGACAAACACATTTATAGCAAGCAAAACGCAATCAAAAAGAGATTCTCACGTTTTGAACAGCAGGGTGGGTCAGTGTAGGTTTTATTAAAGACATAGACTTAAACCATCACTCTGTGTGTTTTGGCTTTCCTGAATCAGAGATAATAAAAGTTTATTACTAAGAATAATAGAGATTGGGCTCCTCTTCTGGTAAAAAGTTCCTTTTTGTAAGATGACAGTGAAATTTGGAGTTTACAGAAAGAGAGACATCTTCAGTCCAAAGTAAGCATATCTATCTACTCGGACATTTTGTCGCAGGTCATGCTTCCTTCAGCAGACAAGCTTTATAGAAATGTTGATTTCATTTAACTGGAGCTCTTGACATTTGCCCCAACTCGCAAAAAGTACCGATTCCAGCTGTACCGATTCCGTTTCAACATGATTACTTGTAGAAAAGAGTGGAATCTTCCTTTATTTGTCCTTCAGCAGGAAAATTCACATTCATCAGCAGCAAATTGACAGGCTAGTGTCAATAATGATAATACATCATCAAAGTCCTTCTGATTTGAAATGCACATGCGCTGCCTCAACCCTTTCTCCAGGATTGTGAAACAAGAAGCGGACTACGCCCTGAGAAAGACCCCAGAGAGGGTCGATCCAGGGAGAACCAATGGAGTCGCAGAATCCCGACCCATCGACATCCTGGAGCTGCTCAGCAAAGCCAAGGAGGAATACCACAGGGTGAGGGAGCACTGGATGTTGCCTCGTTGTTTCTGTCCATCTTTACAGGATGGCATTCTTACTGTAAAACCTATAAAATATATAACGGTGAACGTCTTTTTAAATTCCAACACAGACTTTAAAAAATAGGTTTTTGTTACTTGATATTCCCTGTGATAAGAAAACAGTAGATTATTTTAGGCATAGCAGCCACTGGACATGCTACTAAGGAGGTTGCATGTATGTGTTATTTTTTCTGGAAAAAAATTTGTCTTATTCTGTCAAAATGGATATAATGTCCAAATGCTGCCATTAGGTGGCAACAACATCTAAATAGTTATAGCCCAAATAGTTTCTAAAGGTTTGAAAACTATTTAATTGAATTTAAATATTTCCCATGTCTGGAAAAGCATCACAAAGAAGATGGAAAATGTTAGAAAAAAAATATAGATTTGTCTACAGGTTATATTTTTTATTCCATTTTCAACATTTTACATCTGATGCCACATATATATATATAAATGTAGATTTTCAGCTGGTTATTTTTCCAGGTTTTAAATTTTGACACCTTGTCCCTGCCTTCTCAAATCTTTCTTTATTTTGTGCGTGTTCCCATGTTGGTTTTTAATAAACTAAACTTAAGTTTGTTAACTCTACATGTCTTGTGTGCTTTGAAGGCTCAGAGTGGAGAAACAGACGCGTCTTCAGAGTTAAATGTGAAATCAAGCATCAACAAGGCTCCAGAACCTTCTCAAAGTACTCATCCAGCTAAAAAGGTAGTTTATTTATTTTCCAAAATTTGCATTTGGAAAAATCAAAGTTAGCTACCAGAGCTGGTTATGATGCAGACTAAACCAGCCTTCTTGAGAAGTAATTTTAATAACTGAAATCAAGATGGAGCAGTTCTAATTCTTGAAAACATTTATTTAAATGAAAATGGCAGGAGTGACAAAAGACAAAAATGTCACCATCCAAATGGTGCATAAAGATCTGTTTTCTTTTATTCTATATATTTTTCAATCTTATGTTAATGTAATTCAAATTAAAAGTAAAACAAATATGTAGTTATTTGAGCAGTGGTTCTTCAAATGTCAAAGTCGGATATACACTCAGGTTAAATAAGATTCTGATTAGATGACTTCTGAACGTACAATTTTTGTAAAGGCTTCTGAATACAAGCACTCCACACTTTTCAGAATTATATTTGCAAACATATTTTTAAGCCCTTCATAATTTTCCTTTCACTTCACAGTTTCTCCTTTGTCTATATCTGTGAAATAAAATCTGAAAATCTGCGATTGTATCGTATTAATGCGAGTTTTGTTTATCTTGCACCGGCCACTGATTTAAGCTAATGACGTTGCACTGTCTACCACCCAGAGCTCACACACCATGGTGAAGCAGATCACTGTCGAGGAGCTCTTTGGTTCTCCGCTCCCTAAAGAACATTCTGCGCAGAACGCCGCCTCGTCCTCCAGCGACCTCTACGTGCAGAATCAGCCGTATCCTGCTGCAGCTCATCAGGCTCCTCTCCTCACCCAGCAGTTCTCAACCCATGACCCCGGCTCTCGCCAGCAGCCACACGGACTTGCTCACATCCCGGCTCCCTACACACTCAATCCCAGTCCTGTCTTCAAACACATGGTCCCCTTGCCAGACCCCCAGCCTCACTGCTCCGTCTCCCCTCTGCTGATGGCTCCAGCTGGATCGGAGCATCACAATAACCTCACCGCAGCCGCAGCACCGTCAGCTGCCTTTCTTGGACAGGACATTGTTGGCTCTCTCAAGCCAGCAGCTTCGTCCGTGAATTCCGGCATCCACAAACCCATACTGGCTCCCAGCTTCCTGCCGAGCACGCTGGTCCCCCCTCACAGCTTCCAGGAGCCCAAGAAGGACGTTTTCTCTCAGCCTCCCAAACTGATTGCGCCAATGTCTGTGAGTTCAGTTGTTTGCCGTTAGTCTCTGGTAACTGATGCTCTGCCAGCATTGGTTTTTTAAACCTTTCTTCTTTTCCTCTCAGGCTATTCCTATGAGCCCTGGTCTCGCTGTTCCAGGGTCAGATGCTTCAGTGCTGCTCTCCCCAAGCGCTTTCCAGCAGACTACGAATAAAACCACAACGGTACCGGTCATCCCGTCCGCCCCTCCGGATCCATCCTCTGCTTCTAGAAGAGCTGCAGAGACTCTGCAGGCCCTCTGCAGTAAAACACACCTGCAGGAGACTTTGATACACCTCATCAAGGTACTGGTCTTCTGGTATTGGTCAAGCGATCAAAATAAGACCAGTTCCAGACAAGCTTATGATAACTGTCTGTTTATTGGCGCCTTCAGTAGCCAATAATAGTAGCATGACCTCATTCTGAAAATACTTTTTACATCTATTTGAAACAATTGGGTTTGAAAAATTCTCATTAATTTATGCTTTTTAAAGTTGATCAGAGTTTCTTGGAGCTTTTATTCGCTAATCCACCGTTTCCTATTGCTCTGAATTATACATTTGACACAAAGGTCTTCTTCCAGCCAATAACCACCACATCTATCCCTCCATAACACACAGAGAGCAGCACTGAAGAGAAGGTAAAAATAAAGAATAGTCTCCAGAGCTTTCCTGTCAGTGACCTGCAGTAAAGAGTTGCCATCACAAAAATAAACATTTGGAGTTTAATAAACTGGGATGGTCAGATGAAACTTTTTTTGCCTTCTATGTGTCTCAAAAGGCACTGGGATCTTAGAGTGTGTGACACTATGAACTCTAAGTATTGTAAAACGTAACTGAGAATTTTTTGGAAACAGCCAGAAAACTGAAAATAAGTTAACGTTTCCATGGACACTGATCTAAAACACATGACCGGATCAGCTCAGCTTTTCCTTCTTCCATTGTCGACTAAGAAGCCCGCTGCACTCGATGGTCCAACCTTGTGGAAATTTGAAGTAAAAGATTAATTGCTTGTTATTGGCAAAAGAAAGGTTTTACACAGTATTAATAATAATTTTTTAATGTAGAATTTTGATGTTACAAGTAATTGAGCTCAAATGAAAAAGGAGGATTTGAAGAAAAATGAGTGTAACTTTATGCTACTGCATAAACTTAAATTCCAAGGCTTTTTAAAAGGGGTGCCACATTTTTTACACATTTTAATCATTCTACTACTTTGCTTCCTCTTCCAGAATGACTCGGACTTCCTCAGTGCCATTCATGACGCTTACGTGCAGAGCGTATCCAAGGACTTCAGCAGCATGAAGCTGTAGTCCGGCTTCAAGCTGACAGAATTTCAGTGTTGAGGCCTTTTTCTGGCCACGGAAGAGGACACATGATTTTGGGAGAAAACTCAGGGTGAGCAGGCAGGTTTGTGACGCACGGCGCAACACATTGTCTTTTTTTGGCACTGGTTCGTGTGCCAAGGATTGTTTCTATCCCCGGAATCTCCTGTTACCCTGGATCAGTCGGCAGGTAACCGAGGCAACACGAAGGGGAGAATATTTCTTCTCTACGTCCTTCAGCCGTACTTTCCAAATACGGTGAATCTGGTTAAAGGAATGACCACTTCTTCAAGAAAACAGGAAAGGGAAGAATACAGTGAACATTTATTTACCAAAAAAATTCCTTTTTTTAATTAATTTTTTTAGAATAAATACCTTCCTTTTCTACCACGTTGAAGCAAAAAAAAAACATAAATTATGAATTTTCTTTGAGCTGTTTGTTTTGTTTTTTTTAGTCAGGTTCAGTGGTGGAATGCGTTTATAACTCCTAATGCACAAAGCCACATCTTTGTATCCTTTCTTTCCTCCAGTTGTTCCTTTTGTTTTCATCCTTGTTTGCTGTTGCCTCTTCCACCAGCTGAGCTCTCAGTGCTTGACCTTTGACCTTCTCTGTGGGCGGGGGAGACTTATGCAGCACACAAGAACTCCAGACCAGCATTGTAGGATGCTTAAGGAAGGTACTACAGGTCTAGGTTTATGTGAAATTAAATATCTTGTGCAACAAAGGGAGAAACAAAAAGTCACGTTGGTGTTTGGATTCCTGTTTACATTAATTCTCCTATAATCAAAACTCATAGCCCAAAACTCAGCTTCATTCTCATGTCTGGAGGCAAGTCGTTAAAGTTTGGATTGGACAACATAAACTACTCTCATTTTTTGTTTACAATTTGATTTCAAGTAGAGAATTAAATTCTCCTCTTTGCTGTAAGAGACTCCTGCAGTAAATCTAGTGGTGAATCATGACTGGAATTCCAATCATTTGAATTCCTCTCTCTGACCGCAACCCAACTTCCTCCATTATTATTATTGTTATTGTTATTATTACTATGGTCACAGTTCTGATTACAGACGCTCTCAGTGAGTGCCAGCTGGACACGTCTAAGGCACAAAAAAAAGTTTCTTTTGCAGATGTTTTATTCCACAAAAACTTTCTCTGCATCAGTAGTCACAACATAACAGACATCCTAGATCTTTTCCTCTCTAAAACTCTGGATATTAGTTTGCAGGCTCTGATTTATTTACCGAACCAAACGGTGAAACAATGTATTTTTGTAAGCAGTATAAAAGTCTGCCTTTTTTATAATATTTTTTTATTTTGTTTTTCTTCATATTTTGAAAAATCAGAAACATCCTTGAATAAATTGAGATTCTATTACTTGCTGCATAAGGATGCACATAAAAATCTCTAAAATAAAATAATCCTTTACTGTATTGGCTTAACCTCACTGAAAAATTAAAAAACCTTTACTTTTTTTCTATTTATTTTTTTTAACAAAATTACAAGTGCCACACTTAATTACAATTCTAAACAACTGAAACTTTTTTTAAACGTATGATTTTGCTTTTTTTAATTGATCAGAGTAGGAAATATTCATAGTAATAAATACCTTCCGATTTCAAGACCCAAATTTTCTTAGTTCCCATTTTGAACAGTGACTAAGAGAAAATGCCTTTAAACACAGAAAGAGTTGCAACCGACTACAAGCCATTCTCCGTTCTCTTAAACCCACCTGTGTCTAAAACACTGGAAAATGGAAAGCTGGATGAGAAAACTGCAGGTAAAAGAAATAAAAGTTCACATTTGGATAACTGCAAAAAAATTGGCGTAATAAATTACTAATTTAAAGAGAAAAAAACAAATAAATTCCCACTCCATTGTGTTCCTCGGTCTATTGCCACAACAAACTGTTTTTAATACTTTTTTTGCTCATCTTTACCAATAATTGTGGCATAAATCCTTTGTGACATCATAACTTGAATGTATTTGCTATCAACATCAGCTCTGTACTTGAGTGCCGTTTTTCTTTTTTTTTTTAATTAAGCTCAAAGATACAAAGTTAAATATGTGCAGCCTGGAACAAACCAGATGTCAGATGATTTTTCCGGAACCAAGTGGAAATCTTGATTAAATGAGTGGGGTTTTTTTTTCAGTCCATCTGTTTTAAGATTTCTAAATGAGGAACAGATACATATGAACCAAGTGTAAGATTTTAAGATCATTATTTATCATTCTGGCCAGAGTTGTGTTTCTTGGGTAAGTCATTGCAAATTAAGTATTTTTTTAGATCTGTCATTGTGCATAAGTGGACATTATACATATTTTGTGATAATAAAGATCTGAACCCACAAATGTGTGCGCACATGTGCTGCTTTTTGTCTCCTTTAAGACATTACAAAGCCAAAATAATACTGGGATTAGCCTTTGTAAAAATAAACGTGCAAGAATCTTTTTTTTCTTTTCTTTTTTTTTACATGTTTTGATTGAAACATGATTAGGTCATGCTCATATCTTCATTGCTTTAATAAACTTTGCACTTCTCCGTATTGTCCACCAGGTGTCACTATCAGCTTTCAGTAAACATCTGCATGAATGGTGGCGCTTTTGATCTTTCGTCATTTTGTTCATAACTGAGAACCACAATATAGACTTTTCAGTGTAGTTTGAATCTCTGTAACTATTAAACGACCTACATTTAAAGATCCGGGAAACGCGCAGGCGGATTTATGATTTCATTCTTTGTGCCCATATGAATTGTGCCGCGTTTGGATAAACTACAGACCCATGTGAGCCATATTCATAGGCTTTGCTTACAAACACATCCCCTCCCTCCTCCGTATTCCCTCTCTGACTCTCTCGCCGCACATTGCAGCCTCCTCTTAACCCCTGCCATCATCCTATGCGCACCCATCATCTTCCATTTTTTTATTCTCGTGAACTGAACATCTGACCTGCAGCTTTTTAACTCTTTCCTCGAGTTTTGTCCCGCTTGTGTGCCGCTCTGTCTCTGCTTTTTTTCTCTCTCCCCCGTCTCTCTTTTACTGCATCGGACAGATGGAGGACTACCACAAGCCGGACCAGCAGACTGTGCAGGCGCTCAGGAACATCGCCACCCGGCTCCGAATCAACTCCATCAAGGCGACCACTGCAGCGGGCAGCGGGTGAGAGGAGACGGCGGGGAGATGCTGATTGGAGCTGTGCTTTTAAATTGTTGTCACTTAAGAGGAAGTCACTGCGAAAGGCATCGTGTTTTGATGTTGGGATGTCATTTCTAAGTGACATTGCTACTATTTCTCCTATTCTTTTAGTGGTTGTGCGTAATTTGGCAAAAATGACAATTATTTCCTATGGATTTTGAGAATTAAAAACATGCTACTTTAGTGAGATTTTTTTCTTCTTCAACCCATTGAAGTCTTATATTTAGAACCCCATCAGTGCATTTTCTCGTAGGTAATTTATAATATGGGATGGATTTGGAGGATGTGTGTATTTTCTTGTGCGAGTGTGTGCAAGGGGGGAGGGGGGCTTGAGAAAAGTTAAGTGGTTTAGCTGAAAATTTAATGAAAATCTGAAATTCCAATTTGTTTGAAAAATTGCCGCAAGTCACTTATTTTTAGTGATCTTCAGCTACTTTTATTTTGTTAACTTTTTAAACATAAATAAAACAGAAAAAATGCCTGTTTGGATGATTTGACAACAAAAGGTTCAGCCTAGTTTTTGTTTAATTATTCTAGCTCTCCCATATCTAGGCAGCATATGACATCATATGATGTCAAGATATGGACATTATATGCCCATATCTTGACATATATTGTTGACAGTTATTTTGTCACACAAAGATATGATACATGTTTTTATATTATACAAAGATGTATCAGGTGTATTTGTCCCAGAAACCAATGATGTGTCGTTGCATCAAGGCATAACAGGAAGTCTGGAAGGACCTTCTTGGTTATCTTCCTGTTCGGCTCTGACCTCATTCTCATCTCCATGTCTGCATTTGCACAGAACATGTTTTGCGGCTTTAAACAGAATTGCTTTTATCTCTAGATAAAAGCTACATGTCTGAGTTTTCTCTTGTTTTTGCAGCCATCCCACATCATGCTGCAGCGCGGCAGAGATCATGTCTGTGCTCTTCTTTCATTCCATGAAGTATCGACCCGAAGACCCCCGCAACCCCAACAACGATCGCTTCATCCTCTCCAAGGTAAAACCAGAACACCAACTGCATGTAGGCTTTGGTCTCCTGTGTAGAAACTGAAGGAAACGACTCATCAAAGTATGTTTGCATCTCTTCATGTTAACCCTTTTCATAACTTCATCTCAGATTTTACTATTACTATTAACACCACACTTTCTGTGGATGCATGTTTCCCTAAACCAGAGAAGCGACAAACAGTCTGAGCCATGTTTTAAACATCTGTACCATATCCACATAATTATTAATGATTACCAAGCAGCTGTTTAACGAGTGACTCTAACATCTTTCCTTTGCCTCTCCAGGGTCACGCAGCTCCTGTGCTGTATGCTGTCTGGGCAGAGGTCGGCTACCTGAAGGAGAACGAGCTTCTGAACCTCCGTAAAGTCGACTCCATCCTGGAGGGTCACCCTGTGCCGGTGAGGTGACACCGAGTCCTGCAGGAAGAAAAGTATCCAGCCAATTAACGCAACATATCACTTACTTTCACCTGAAATTATCTGTAATCTGCTTTTTGTAATTACTTAGACTATCTTATATTTTCACTTTTTTTTATGATGAAAGCATTTAAGTGTGGCAAGTAAAGATAAGAAAAATAAATCTGTAAGGGAGTGAATAATTTTTCTCTGTAGTGTATTTCCACTGACAAATCTCTTTCTGTTTGGCAAGCAGCGTTTGTTCTCTGCTGCAGACATTGTCAACACTGTTTACATCGAGTCCAGACACTACAACACCAGAACTCATCTACAGCACAGATTGGTCCTCTATCGCATGCTCTTGTTCAACTTGGAAAGGACAAAACAGTCCATCCTCTGTCTGACTGAGCTCAGACTGCAGTTCAGTCTAACTGCTTGTGTCGCCGTTCTTCCCAACAGAAGCAGCAGTTTGTGGATGTGGCCACTGGATCTCTGGGTCAGGGCCTGGGAGCCGCCTGTGGAATGGCCTACACTGGAAAATACTTTGACAAGGCCAGGTAGCGTCCAAGGCAACAGGCACACACAAAACAAGCTCACCCACACACTCAGCAACATTAAAACAGGAGTTTAGCAATCGGATTTATAAAAAAGGAAGATATGCTAAAAGTATAAATCTCATAAATCTAATAGATAAATGCAACATCCAAGATCAGAAGGGCTTAGTTGTTACACGAGATGCAGGAAAAATTCTGATAATGTATTGTTATTTTAATTAAAAACTGCAGGCTATTGTTCTATGTTTTGATCAGATATAAAGACATAAAATTTACTTTTACAATATACAATATTTTATTTTGTGCAGGCAGGTTGTTGAATGCTTGAAATTTATAAATATATCCAACAATCAGTGGTTGCAAATGTTTTATTTACTTTAATGAAATCTTAAAAAAAAAAACTTAAAATCATTGAATGATTTGATTTAAATGTGAATCCCACAATATTCAACATTTTAAGAACAACAAAAACGACGCCCAGCACTTGAATCTGGCCGCATAAAATTATACTTGACATCACATCCGCTACAGGGATCTGTGACATTTCAGCCTGGAAGATTTTCATCAAATGCTCCCTGACAGACCTGAGTCTGTGGCAACATTTAGACAAGAGCAAAACTTCCTTTTGGTTCACATTTAGGTCTTAAACTGGAGAGAAAATGATCAAAAAGGGGCGTTGAAGTGACATAGCATTGATTGTTAGTAAGGTGTTAATGTGCAATTATTATTCACATTAACTGATTTGCTGGAGTTTAAATGTATGTTGCTGTTTGACTCCATGGAAGATGCCCACAGAGCAGTTTTATGTAAACACTTACTCAGCCGATTGGTAACTGGTTTGGGTCGCTCCACGTGTGTCTGCTTTGTTCTGCTGCGATCTAGAAAGAATCGTGGATTTCTCTCCAACAATAGAGAAATCCACATCGCTTTACGGCCTCTAAAAAAACACAAAACAAAACATGAAATTCACACTTTCAAGGATTTAAACCAGACTAAATAATTTCACTGTGAACAGAACTGAGGGAGAGCCTGGTCTCCTGAGCGCAACTGAGAGCGAAACGGTCGTTAAAGGAAAGCCGAATGTCCTGCATGTTGCATTCCGCATTCTGTGTGCGCTCGATTGTTTCTGCTCTAATAATCACACACGGCAAAAAGCACACACACACACACACACACGCACACACTCACACAGTAGCTCCTTCATTGCTCTGCCTCACCAATGTGCCACATGTCCTCTTTAAAAAAACCACTACAATAAAATCCTTCAGCTGTGCTCGAATATAAATGATGGTTTTTATTATAAGTACGTTTTTGTGTTTATATCTCATCCAGTATGTGATGATGAGGACGCAGGGGTGGAATTAGCCTTTTGAGTGCCCAGAAACAAATGCTCTGTAGGCACATTCTTTTAATTCTCAAATATGTCACTTCTTTATTGATGGTTTTTATTGACATGCTCTATACAATTTCTACTTCAAATTTGTCATTTTTATGTTTATTATGCTTACAGTCCGTTAGCCTGATTTTTATTTTGGTACTTGCCTGATGCGCTGGGCGAAGAGCCGACACTGTGTGGACAAAACCTAACCGAGCATGAATGACAGAAACAATGGATTTTATTACCAAATTTAAAATGAAAACTTATGAGCAGGTCATGTATCAATAAGCTGCACGCTGTTCTTTGCAAACCTGCCAAATAACGCAACACAGTAAGGTTTTTTTACACCGTGTGAACGTTCCGCATTTTTGTCACAGTACTTTAGTTCAAACTTCAGTGTGCTTAACATAAATATCAACATAAATCATCAGCACTTCTTGTATCGTTTTTGTCTTCAGCCCCACTGATTACATATTTTGTACTTGTGGTGCAGGTTCTGCTTTCGGGATTTGTCTCAAAACACTTTGCACATCCAGGGATAATTTTTTTTAATTTTATTTTGTATAGCTTTACATGCCACACTTCTCAGATATTTACCTATTTAAAATTAAGAAATGAATGCTGTGTTGGTTTGTGATATAATGTGAACCAGATCAAGGAATTGATATACTTGGATAATAACGCATCACAGAATGTTTTCACTCTTCATCTCCTCTGCGGTGGTTTTGATTAGACGGCATGCGATGCAACACAACCCATCGCCACTGGCTGAGTTTGGGTTGTTTACAGTAATTGCTTTCACCTTGTCTAAATCTGTTATTCTCACCTCACAGAATCTGTGAGGAATTGATTTTTCCTTTCTTATTTTGAATTGTTGGAGGTGTACAGAAAATAAATGGCTTTAATACATAGAAATATTCACTGACAGTCAGTCCTGTATTTATTTTAGATCTTGTTTCAGAAGCTGGCAGGTTTTCTCCTTCTGCTATCAGTTTCTCTCTCTCCCTCTCTTCCTCTCATCTCCTTCCACTCGTCCTCCCCTCTGAGCCACGCGTTATTTTTCTTGGAGCTCGTGGTTGGAATGTGTGCTTTAAAGCTGCATGTCTCAGCTAGACTTTCAAACAACACAACGTATCCGTCTGACTGGAAGTCTGTCAGAAGACGTTACGCCACAGAAACAACTACTGAGGAGGATCAGACAGTGGCGGGATAAGCGGGTGAAACACGGAAGGACGTGTTTCGCCCGTGTTTTTAGGGTCAGGAACAGGATTATGTGGCGATGTGACAGAAGTGATGATGAGGCGTCTCTCCCTGTGTGCAGCTATCGGGTGTTCTGCCTGCTGGGGGACGGCGAGGTGTCGGAGGGCGCGGTGTGGGAGGCCATGGCCTTCGCCTCCTACTATCAGCTGGACAACCTGGTGGCCATAATGGACATTAACCGCCTGGGCCAGAGTGACCCGGCTCCACTGCAGCACCATGTGGAGAAGTACCAGCGACGCTGTGAGGCCTTTGGGTGAGCGGAGCGTGAAGCGTCCAGGGACGCACGACAGAAAAAAAATAAGCAATATGCAGCAACATTGGTGACTTGACGCAATGTTGATGACCTGTGATAAACAAATAAACAATTATGAGCTGTTATTTTCTTTCTGTCATGGATTCGTAGCAAACCCAAACCCCAGATATTGAAATGTCTATACGGTTACTGGGTTAAAAAAATCATTATTTCCATCTCAGCAACAAAACTTTATTGAACAAGCTGCTTTTGGCCAATGCCTGATGTTAAGCTATTATGCCCCCATGCTGCTATAAACAATTAGTTTCACAGAATATGATGCAGATATAGCGAGTCAATGCTTGGTACTTCAATAAGTAGCCAACATTCATTGTGGTTCAAAAAGTTCTTCAACAATACAGAAATTACACACACTGTGTATGCAATAACAATAAAGTTGCAAAATAATGTATAGCCATCAAAGCAAACATGTGATTTCAGATTAATATACTCTGGCCTTAAAAAATGGCCCAAGAAAATTTGCACGAGTCCTCGTTGTTCCCCTTTAGGAAGCTTGACTTAAATTATGGACTAATTTGTTTTGGAAGTTTTTTTTGAATGTCTGCATCACTAAATGTAAAGAAGGCATCCTGTGGAGTTCATGTCAGTAACCCCATTAGAAACTCATATTCTGAAGAATATCTGCATGAGTGATGCTTTACTTTGTCTAATACAAACAGAAAGTTTATTTTCTCTGTGTGCAGCTGGCATGGCATCATTGTGGACGGTCACAGTGTGGAAGAGCTGTGTAAGGTGCTGAGTCAGCCCCGCCACCAGCCCCTCGCCATCATAGCCAAGACCATCAAGGGCAAAGGCATCCCAGGTAGCACCAAGATTTATACCAGTGAGGAGGAGAATTACAATGTGATCACGAAGTTACCAGAATGATTAAGGGATAAAACAACCTGGTTAAAAAGGTGAAACTGACCCTGATGAGACTCGACATGTCATCAGTGCCTTTAGCCTCCAATGATCCAAGCAGCTCTGTCCTGGTTTAGCTGCTGCAGCTCAATAATCCTCCAGAATGTGTAAGATACACTCCCAACAGTCGTCCATTGTGCTCATGTTGTGATAATAAGGCCAAAAGTGCGTGACCACATGTGTGTGAGCGAGAAAGCAGCATAGAGTTATTTTAACGGCATAGTTTGCATCGAGAAGCTATAAGTCTTTACTAAGAAAGCTAGAATTTTAACCCCTCAAATTTGAAACGGACTGTCGTAACTTTGTGAAGTGGAAAATTGTTGTCATTTGGACATCAGGACAGGCTTAATCCTGTCTGAACTTGGCTGAATGTAAAGATGATAAGGGAGTTTTGGTTGCAGAGTATGCATGAAGGCATCCTGAAGACCACACCATGCACATATCTGATCTCTGGAAGCCTGCAGGCTAACTCCTCGGCTCGGTCCTTTGTAATAAATCGGTGCTTATGTGTCTGTCAGCTGCTGAGGATAAGATGGGCTGGCATGGAAAGCCTCTGCCCAAAGACATGTCGGAGAGTGTGGTCAGGGAGCTGCAGGGCCGCATCGTCAGCTGCAACAAGCGCCTCTATCCTGCGCCGCCGAATGACGACACATCGTCCGTCAGCCTGCGCAACATCCGCATGCCAAGCGCACCCAACTACAAACCTGGAGACAAGGTGAGAGCTGCCATGACGACAGTGTGACATTTAGCTCATTAAACACGATGATTGGTGGCATTTTCTTGTTCCTCCCCACTGATGTGTGTGTGTTTGTTTTAACCAGATTGCTACGAGGAAGGCATACGGCGTGGCTCTGGCCAAGCTGGGCCGCTACAACGAACGAGTGGTCGTCCTCGATGGAGACACCAAAAACTCCACCTTCTCTGAGCTCTTCAAAAACGAGCACCCCAACCGCTATGTGGAGTGTTACATTGCAGAGCAGAACATGGTGAGAAGTGTGAGGCACTTCCAGGTTTCAGAGTGAACGGAGCCCAAACAGTAACGTTGTGGTTTAACTGGAACGTTCTACCACATTGGGAACCGTTCCCACTGAACAAATGTCTGCAGTGATGTAAGCATGGATCTTTTTTTGGTTAGAATTGAAAGAACTAAAGACAATCCAGCAGAACTGGAAACACAGATTTTGTCTTCAGTTTGTTTTTTGTTCCAAAGACTGACAGAAACGATGCTCTGATATGAATCTCCTTCTCTTGAAATCTTTTTTCAAATAAAAGAAATGATCTTTGATTTGGGGAATAGGCCAATTTAGTCTAACTTTATTGAAAATCAAAGAGAATAAGAATAAAAGAGTGTTATTATGTACACTACAAAAATGAATTAGTTTAATTGAAAGACAGTGTAGTTTTTGTGCTTCAGTTCCGTCAATTTCTTTTAAATGTCAGAAAACTAACTACAACTATACCTGTAATTTAGAAAATTGATATATATTGTTTGCTGGCTTAAGCCTTTTGCATGGTTTTACAAACCAAACATGACAAATGTCTATGTAATTTAATATTAAACGGAAGTAGAGCACATTTATGCATTATTTTATGTACACACAGTAGTGCGTAAATACGAAAAGGGAATGAAATGAAACATGATTTTTAATATATTTTCGTTGACGCAGTCAGGAGGAATCAAAACAGTGGTTCAAAGCTCTGGTTGAAAAGCCTATGCAGCAAAACAGCCATTATTTATACTCTCTACAAATCTGGCCTACATAGGAGAGTGGACTAAGGTGATCTGGTCAGATGAGAATGAATTACAAACTGTCTGACAAAAACGCAAGTCCCTTTCCCTTGAGTCTTTGTGTTGCTCTATAGATGAAATCCACAACATCCTTTGCGTCTCCTCACCTCGTTACCTTTACTGCTGCCTCCCCCTCCTCTGTCGTGCAGGTGAGCGTGGCAATCGGCTGCGCTGTCCGCGACCGTAACGTGGTGTTCGCCAGCACCTTCGCCACATTCTTCGCCCGAGCCTACGACCAGCTCCGCATGGCCGCCATCTCCGAGAGCAACATCAACCTCTGCGGCTCCCACTGTGGCGTCTCCATCGGTCAGTTCCTCTCACGCCGGTTTTATTTTTCCTTCGTTTTATAACGTGCCGCACCTTGTTTTGAGAAGTGGCTTGTTGTTGCGTCAGGGGAAGACGGGCCGTCTCAGATGGGCCTGGAGGACCTGGCCATGTTCAGAGCCATTCCCACTTCGACCATCTTCTACCCGAGTGACGGGGTTTCCACGGAGAAGGCTGTGGAGCTCGCAGCCATCACAAAGGTACTCGGATCTTACTTTTATTGAGCGACAACTTGAAAACGGCGATGTTGCCACAGGACGATGATCTCTGGTTCGTTACAGGGTTTGTGCTTCATACGAACAAGTCGCCCAGAAAACAACGTCATTTACAACTGCAACGAGGACTTCCATGTTGGTCAGGCTAAGGTTTGGAGCAGCGCTTCCTCATCTCTTTCGTTTTCAATTCATATTTTACATGCAGTGAAAACTGCGTATTTACACACCTAGTGTAAAAAGACCGCCTTTTATTTTCATATAACCTGACACAAAATCAGATTACAGTGCCTCCTGGTACATTAAAATAATTTTTATTTGCTAAATACCAACATAATGAGAGAAGGATACATTTAAACTATTTGGTATTATTTCTTTAACTTCAGTAGTTTACAGACACAAAGTTTACTATGCCTTTAAACAATCTTAGAAAGTCCAAATGTCCGTCAAACCTTTTGTAAGATTCTGATTTCTCAACATATTTTCAGGCAAGGCGTCAGGAGAACTGTGGTCTTACCTTTGCTACTTTCCAGATTCCTTTGCACTTTGTGATTATTGGGATCAACCGTACCAGGTGACCTGTGACCTTTGTTATCCATACCACAGCGTTATGTTTTATGTTTGACTGCAGGTCGTGTATAAAACCAGTGACGACCACGTGACCGTGGTTGGAGCAGGAGTGACCCTCCAGGAGGCTCTGTCTGCAGCAGAGACGCTGAAGAAAGGTCAGGAGCCACGGAACCAAAAACACAGAGAGAGACCAACCAAAGGCAGCGGGGAATGATGAAATGACCTTCTGTACGTTGATGTTTTTCTTCTTCTCCTTTTCATTAGAGAGAATCAACATCCGTGTGATCGACCCGTTCACCATCAAACCCCTGGACTCCAAGACCATCATCGACAGTGCCAGAGCCACCAGAGGATGCATCATCACAGTGGAAGACCACTACTACGAAGGTAAACCACTTGTTTTGCTAGATTCAAATGAAGCATCCTTTCTAAATAGCATGTAATGCTGAATAATGTCAAATGTTTAACTTATCTTGTTTGGCCATAATAAGGTAGATAAATACCCCCATTTTTTTAAAATCAGCTAATTTAATTAATGAAGTTCAGTATCTGGTCATGTCACTGTATTCTTACAATTGTGTTCTGAATATTAAACAATGTTCACTTATTTATTTTGCACATTTGAGTAAAGTACAAAAAGAGTGAACGTCTCTGCATATAGTGACTGTGAGTTTCTGTCTCCATCAAGTTCAGTTCAGGTCAGAGAAGGAATATCTCTGGGTCTTTGTGTTATTTGCTATAAGCTTTGTGGTTTTGCAGAAAACAAACTGAAAATAGAGAAGAGAATGAAGGGGGTTGTTGTTGTACATGTCTTATTCTTGCAGAGTGGTAGGATGAGCTGAGGAAACTGGGCTGTCACTGCATCTTAAATTCAACTCTGGCCTTTGGGCTCCTGCCGCCCTAGATAACAGCTGCAGCCCGACAGATACAAGCTTTGAGAAACTGCTTCCCTTCCAGTCTCATTTTGTTGTCTTCATTGTATATGTTTTAGGTTATCTTAAATCTAACTGCGGTTCCTGTCATTGGTTTTACCTGTTTTGCTGCTAATGAATGGCGAGCAGAAACATGCATGCAGCATTTTGCAAATCGACTTTTCTACCACAAACTTTGCAGGTGTTTTTTTTAGCATTTTATGTGATTGACCAACACAAAATACCACATAATTGAGAAATGGGGGGGGAAATTTAGATTTTTTTATTTTAAACAAAGATCTAAAAAGTATGTCACAGCTTTGAGTTTAGCAACCCTTACTCAATAGTAAGATTTTAAGGTTTTGTTATTCTCCCATAACACGAACAGAGCTGTGCTCCTTAAGATGTTATTTGCGTTTATGTTGTTTTTTTTAACTTAACCCAGCTTTAAGAGTTTTCACATCTTTTCCTTTATTTTGTGTCTTAATTAGAATGAGTGAGGTGAATCCATGGGCACACCACACTATTCAGATTTTTATCTTTGGGTAAAAAAGGTGAAAATTATGCATGTTCCTTTTGCATCACAGTTATTTCACTGCACTGTGTTGGTCTGTCACATGATATCACAATAAAATACATGAACGTCTGTGGTTGTGATCACAAAATGTGAAAAGGTTCAGCCTTTTGCAAGCCACTGTAACCAGGCTGATATGGGTGCAGCTGGAAATAATGTTCCCTGTCAGGCTGAAGATGTTGCCTCTTTTGAAGTTCATTAACTTTCCCCCTGCCCCCAAGTATTAATAATATCTCTGAACAGGGACAATAAATACAAGAAGTCAAACCAGTTTTATTTATTTTTGCTTTGAGCACACGCCCTTCATTAACCTTAAATGTGTGAGAACAAGAGTGAAAACGTCACGGTGTCACGCCTGTCACTCTGCATCACGTCCCTCCAACAGAGAAGTTGAGAAGTTGATTTCAAAAGGATTTGTTGGCCGACTGGAGCGCAGAGAAAACGATTTTAGGCGATCCGTCACTTTCAACTGGCTCTGCTCTGCATTCAGGTGGGCTCGGCGAGGCCGTGTGCTCGGCGGTGGTGAACGAACCTGGATTCACCGTTCACCGCCTGGCGGTCTCCCAGGTGCCCCGCAGCGGCAAACCCCACGAGCTGCTGCGCCTCTTCGGCATCGACCGCGATGCCATCGCCCAGGCGGTGCGCAAGACGCTCAGCAGCTCTGCAAACGCCAAGTAAGGATGTCCCGAGGAGCGACATGGTAACTGACACTATTTAACCTGTGATCACCATGGAAACAACCAATAAAACCCTCACAGAAAGAAAGAAAGAAAGAAATGAAGATGGTCTGGCCCGTCCGGGGCTCCCTCACTCGCTAAAGAGCAAACAGAAGATTTTTGTCGGTAATGTGGTGCGCTGCAGATTTTTACCCCCCATCAGTCGGAGTTAAACATTCCTCCTCCTCTTTACTCACAGATATTCACTCCCTCACCCCGTAGTTCCCCTTCTACCTCTACATTGAAAGTGCTGGTGCTGCTGTAGTGTTTCGGTTAAAAAGCAGTAAACGTAGTTTGGAGTTGTGTATTTTTCTACTGTATGTCATGTCTGTGGAGCCTCTCACACCTCGGGCTCGGTGTAGATCTGACCCCACAGCCGGGTGGAGGAAACCTCGGGCTTGGTCTGTTTTGAGCACTGACCGTTTTTAACTCTTTTGACATTGGTTTGGACTGCTTCACACAAATAAAGCGTTGGTTTCTTCACACTCCGTCTGTCTGGTGTCTGCTTTTTTTCAAAGAAAAGGAAGAATGAGTGAGGTTTGCCAACTCTAACTGTTTAAATGAAGAAATGTATTCATTCGTTTTATTTCATAATACAAGTAATTAGGAAGAGCTAAATAAAACCCAGGTTTTAATATTTTAAAATCCTCATGTTATTTTTTTTTTTGCTTCTTGGAATTACTGAAATCTGGTTGAATGTAGTGAAAGAGGCAGGATGTAATTGAAACATCTGAATTGCTCTCAAAATAGACTTAATTTTGTTCCAACACCTTTTGCTGTTACTAAATGATGAAGCTGAAAAATGAACATCAGGTCAAGGTGTAAAGATGCAGGAAGACGCCAACAAAGCAAAAGCAGAAATGGTCACCATCTGAGGTATCATAATTGTTTTTGGGAAAAGCTGTTCTGGAATAATGTTTCACAAAAACACATATAAATACCTTGAAAAGAAACAAAATAATACCTGAAGAATTTGTTCAGGGTTTTTTTTATATCTTTGAGTCCTGAAGGCTGTAAAAAGTTATCAAAGTATTTTTTTGCATTGTTTTGTGCCACACCTTATATGGTCTGTTCAGAGACCTGCTGACTGGCTGATATCAGCCTGATCAGAAAAGCTCAGAGTTGCTCTGTTTCCTCTATATTTAATGCTAGTTAATAATTCAAAAGCTTGCTAAAAGATTTACGGAGGCTGCAGCTGGTACCTGTGCATCCAAAAATAAGACGCGTGTCAAATTCTGGAGCACCGGGAGCATACTTTAATACAGTAAAGTACTACTCTATTTTATATCAGTGTATATAAAGTACTTATCCTGGCCTGGCTCCATATAAGCCGGTAAAAAAAACGGGTAATGTCTGCCAAATTGCTTTACAGTTTATTTATACAGCAAAATATTAGGATTAGCTTGAAGTATTAAAAAAAATCTCCTACAGAGACATTGAAAATCTTGTAAACTTCTGTTGCAGACAGAGAACTGCAGACCATCATTTGTACTGCTAACCTGATGTCCCACCTGCTTCAATAGAGAAACTAGATTCCCCAAATTTGCCAAAAACAAAACAAAATCATCTTGTACTTTGAAAATGCAAACATTTCAGCTGAAATAAGCCCGTGATGACATTTGTTGTTGTACCCTAGAGTCTTTCTGCTCTCAACTCCAGACAGCGAGAGGACCTCAGGAGATGTGATGTGCAGGATAACCTTTGACCTCTGCTCCTACAGCTCAGCGGGGAGGGGTGTGTTGTCTGCAGCGTCAGCTGTGGGTGTGGGAGCAAAAGAAATAAAGCGGTCTGACAGATCGCGTGCGTGGATGTAAGGGTCCACACATGTGGACGTCTGCGGCACCGTTTGCACCTGCTGGGTGTTTCAGTCTGACTCCCATCTAAGCATCTGTCAGTCTGAATCCTCTCTATCGATGCAGAACACACACACACACACACACGATGATCCTGCTGTCAAATTCACTTGCGTCTAAAATACATATTGGGCACATAAAGCCATCACATTAAAACATGACACTGTATCCTAACACTTCAGTTTTGTACTTTATGATCTTGTACTTTATGATCTAGACGAATGAAACGCAATGTAAGGATACCAGAAAACGACCACTAATATTTATCAAACTTGGCAGTGATAGTCTGAGTCCATAAAGTAAACATGCTGGTACAGTCATGTCCCTATAGAGTTTTAAAAAATGTTCATGCTTGGAATAAAATATTCCTTTATTATACACCATTAAACACATTTGGACATTTCTTATGAGAGCAATTTCTTGTCATGATCAATGTACTATAAAGAGACACAATAAAACTCTTAAAATGTAAAAAAAAAAATAACATTCTGACTTTCACACAAGTTGAACATTTAATCCTGGATTTTTGGAAGGTGTAGCTGAGAGGCTTTTAAAAAATATTTACATTATGCAGACATCAAAAAAAGCAAATGGAAAACCATTTTATTATTTAGCATCCCTAGAAACTGGGTTCATAGTGCTGTGGATAAAATATTGGCAAAGAAAGGATAAAAAATTGCATCAGGAGCAAAGAAAATAAAACATGGAAAACATTCTGCTTTGAAATAAGGAAAGTCTTGAAGAAGGAAAAAATATATATTATGGTGAAATTTAAATATTGCAAAGCAAGTAAATAGTTGTACTTTTAAACAGATTCTATAAATTTATTTCATGAGAAGATTTTGTTTTTGATTATTTTCTCTTCTTCCTCACTGGATTTCCTGACTGGACCTGTCATCCCGCCCCTCCCCCACTCATCTCCTGTACTCATCCCCACAGTCTCCTATGAGCGCCATCAGGTCGGTGGAGCGCCGCGTGACGCCATCTATGGCTGCGTGATCGTCTGTCGTCAGCTGCAGCTCAGGGCCGCAGCTGCGCAAGCTGTCGCCGATGTGCTGCCCCGCCCCGGTGACGCCAAACCGACACCCGACGATGACTCCGCCCACGGCCGGGCGGTCCAGCACGTAGCGTGTCGCCACGCTGGCCACTGAGCAGCCGTGCCTCTTGGCCACTGTCTCCAAGGCGACGAGGAGGTCCTGGAAGAGAGTCCATCCGCCCCAGGAGTCAATCATGTTCTTGTACTTGGAGAGGGAGGCGGTGTTGAGCTCCGCCCGCGAGCTGGGCTCCGCCTTCCCCGAGTAACGCTCAGAGAGCAGGCCGCCGGCTGAAGAGGGAGGAGGAGGAGGAGACAACAGAGCATGTTGAGTATAATGAGGAGGTGGAGGCAGGTCGACAGACGACTGACTCCATTTTGGAAAACCACCATTTTACCATCGGCTCTGTTTCTAAATAATTGACATCCTGTAAGTTGTGCCTCACCCAGCGTTCCATACGTGAGGAGCTTTATGTTGTTGGCCACGCAGAACTGCTCCATCCTGGCTGCAGGTCGCTGGTCGATCAGGGAGAACTGAACCTGCAGGCAACGTCAGCAGAGACGTGAACGCAGGAGAGGAAGGAGAAGAAGAAGATGTGCAGGCCAGTGTGGTACCTGGTTGCTGGAGATGCAGATGCCTTTCTGAGTGATCTCCTCCAGTCTCTGGGTGTCAAAGTTAGTGAGGGCAAGCTCCCCTAGAAAATAAAGCGGAAACACAATTCGACGTGAGGACAGGAAACTGATATAAAGATAATATTTACTTTTTGCTAAAAAAAAGCTAAAATTTTACCAATAAGACATTTTTATTCTCAAAATCCTGCTTTTCAGTCAGCTTGGTTAAAAACTACATTACAGCAGTAATTATACGATATTAATTTATCGTATAGGGAGTGAGAGCTCTCATACGTATGACTCCCTCCTGCTGCAGGTCAGACAGGTGTCCCAGAGCATCCAGGTATCGCTTGTCTTTGTAGTCCCACCAGTGAAACTGAACACAGTCCAGTGTGTCCACCTGCATGCGGCTCATGGAGCGCTGCAGCGCCTTCTCCACCACCTGCAAAACGGAGCAGCACAACTGACTATTTAGCTGTAACAATGAACCAATCAATGCCCAGATCTAGACCCAAACAGGAATATGAGGCAGATGTAACTGCAGTGATTCTGGAGTGTAGTGCAAATGCACTCCACTCTTTAAAAATATTTGTTTTCAAAGTGTGAAAATCCATAAATGTGTCGTCCACCTCACAATTAATTACCCACTACTTTATGTTGGTCTGCTATTTAATCCTAATTAAATTATATAAAGTATGGTATTGTAATGTGACAAAATGTGAAAAAGGTAAAAAAAAATCCTGACTACAGAATGTATATGGGGTTGAACCCTATATGGGTGAGTCTGTACCCCGTGTTGATGCTGTGCTTTGGACGGTACATTTTCTAAATGGTAAAATAGGCAGATTACAAAGGATTTTTAAAAAGATTTATACTGCCCTCTGGTGGATAACCCCTGCATCACAGTCAAACAACACAGACGGCTCACCCTGCGGTCCATCGGTCCTGGTCGGGGGACAAATTTCGTTAGACCCTGCAGAGCTACAGCTGCACTTCCAGAGGACTTCAGCTGCAGATCAGAAGAAGAAACTTGAAATTACAATCGATCTTGTACGTCAATTAATTTTAATCCATTTATAACCTTTTAGCTAATCTGGTTCTGACAAACTCATCACATATTTAAAATCCTCCCAAAAGAGAAATGTTGACAAATTTCCTCTGAATACCTGTAGGCTGATCAATCACATTCACCATGACCATGCTCCAAGTTAAAGGTCACTTATGGTCACTTTATGTTTACGTTGAGCGACTGTTATTTTATAGTGAGCAGTTACAAAATTATTAGAGGATCAAATACTTTCTCGTCCATGTTCAAAAGACAAAGTTTGAAAATCTAACACAGATCTTCCACAGAAATTCCCACCATGAATCTATATTTTAGTAATGCTAACTGCAGACCGTAACAGGAAAACGTTTCTGTGAACACACATCGAAGGGAAACAGCTTCATTCTGCAGGATCAGGACTTATCTTTATGCTAAAAAGTGGACCAAAGCAAAAGTAGGAGCCTTTTAGACTTACATTTAGTAACTCTTTCATTTATTAAAACGTTTAAAACCTGCATAAACATCTCAGTTAGGGGTCTGTACATTTTACATATGATGATATTAGTCTATACACATTTATCTATTAAAGGGAGAAAACTGGTGAAATTTTACTGAAGTGATTTGAAGCGCCTGTGTCCACCTGGTTATTGAACAGTCCATAAATCTCTTCAGCCGGCCCATAAATGTCTGCCATGTCGAACGTGGTCAGTCCAGCGTCCACATAGGCCTGCATGGCCTCGACTGGAGGGAGGAGGGCAGAAACAGACAGTTACCATCACAGCCATGTGTCCTTCAGAGATAAGCACAGAGCATGTTGCTGCTGAAATGTGATCAAATTCATCAACAACACCTGAGCATGGCTTTGCTGTCACTTTGAGTCTCAAAAAATACAGTTACTACTAAAATCGAATTTCAAAATAAGCTTTACCAAACTTTACTAAAGATCTTTGGAGCTCTTTCAAATCAAATTGTGTCTTAAAGCTGTTCTAGCAATTAAAAAACTAACTGGATAATTCATTTTTACTTAAAAGGTGGCCCAGAATTCTTGTTTAATTCTTCTCAAGGTTCATGTTTCACAGGTCAAGAACAAATTTTTACTTAGTTTATGCCATATAAGAATGCAAAAATATGAGTCATCTGAAAGCAGTCAAACTTTCTCAAAATAATATCTCAATTTTTCTGGCTGCTGAGAGATCACACAACATCCTTTAAAAGCTATGTTTACGTTCAAGTTTACAGACATTTTTTGTTCACATAATTTCTGTTTAGTCTAATTATGCCATCATTTGACTTTAGATTTCTCATGCTTTCAGACTTTAGTATATTCTAAAGTCTGAAAGCTTGATTAAACTTTTGAGATGCAGAAATATCTTTGGATTTTTGTAAAAGAAGATGCGTTCATGGAAGAATTTATTGATTTTACTGTCAATGTCTAAGAAATACACAAAATAACATTTTCTGCCTTTTTGTAATGTTACAACACTCATCACTCCATTTAAATTTCCATTTAAGAAACGTATAGTGTATATAATTGTTTTAATATAATTGCTGGAGATAAATCAAATGGCACTAAATAACCTTCTGGCATCTCAGAACTGATAGAAAACCACTCGCCCTTAACGGCACCCATACTCTCTTTTACCTTAAGACCTGATGTATGTGCGCAGCTAATTTTCATACCGCATTCCTCAACTTCTCAAAAAAAATGTAAATAATGTAAGCTGAACATCATTAAATGCTGCGTTTACCTGCTTTGGTTTTGTTCACGGTTCCGTGAGCTCCGGACACCTGCCACATCCCGTTCAGGACCCGGCAGACCTCCAGACCTCCGGCCAGCCTCACTTTGGGAACCGAGGAGGACATGCTGTTGTCGGGACAGGTTTTAACTTCTCACCGCGGTAAGAATAAAAACAAGAAACACAATTAAACCGAATTTCCATTGCAGCGACGTCAAATGACTTTAACTGATAGTTACTTACATTATATGCTCTTGAAGTCTTTTTCCACCCAGTAAATCTCACTGCTCATGTACGAGAAGCTCAATGTTCATTTATATTACCAAAGACTTTGAGTAAGCGTTACAAAACATACGGCTCTGCTAACCACTAGGTGGCGCCCTTTTGCTGGAAATTTGGCTGCTATCCCCTACTGGACAAAGTTAAACATCTAAAGCCCTTCAAAACGTTAATAAAACAAACATTTTAAAGCATTAAATAACGAGTCAAAGAGCGATAACTTGAGTAAGAAATTAACTTTATTTCACATTTACACAAAAGTTATTTCAAATGTCATTCTGCTTTGGTTGCTTTCTTCTTCCTTTTTCTTTTTCTCCTCCTTTTCTTGTTGGATGAATCGTTCGTTTCTCCCACTGCAGATGTCAGCATCTCCTCTGCATCCGAGCCGTCAGAGTTTTCCTCTGTAGCTTCAGGTATTTTTGCATCAGAAGAGGCAGCAGGAGGAACAGGCTCAGCCTCACTGTGACCAGAAGAACATCAGGTCGTACCATTTTGATGCCAAGAAAATTAATGCAGCAGCTTATGATCACGTGATAATCACATGTATCTTATTATGTTTCATCAACACAAATAAATATATAGAGAAACAGATTTGTGATCATTTTCCACAATTCATGATTAATGAAAGGAAAGTTATAAAGAAAAACACATTTTTCCTTATTTAAAAAAAAAAAGTTCTTAAAAGTTTGACATAATGCGCAATATTCACCTTACTGGAACTGCAGATTTCTTCTTTATGCTCCTACCATCACTAACTTTTTCCAGCAGGGCCACAAAAAAGCCATGTGTGAGAGTCTTGGTGGTACTGGCCCGTAAACACTGTGAGAGCGGCTCCAGTCCTCGTTCAGGCCACTGAGCCAGCAGCGGCACCAACCTGGAGAGAAAACGCAAAAGCTGTTTTGTAAGATTCAGCCCCAAATCCTATTTGGTTAAACAAAATACCAGATTCTGTGTAGGATGGCAGAGTACCAGATCCAGGAATAACTGTTATCGTTTCTGTGCAAGTCTCCTATGTCATTTAAACAGCAGCCTAAGGCTCGTTGTTGCAATCGCCCTCTCTAGAGTAAGTTACAGCAAAAAAGACAAAGTAATAAAATTAATCCCACAATAAACATGCCAAACATTGTTCGGAATCGGACTTGGGTGTGTCCTCTGCTTATGCAAACGCTTAAAAACAAACGGAGGCCAATACGGCTGAAACGCTTCATCGGAATAATTTATATTAACTGATTATTAAAATAATCGCTGACTGATTTAGTAATCAAGTAATCGTTAACTGGAGTATGCAGACTCTAAAAAAGGCTATATGTTAAAAAAAACATAGTCATAACAGTAGTTAAGTCAAAACTGTATTAAAAATATATACATTTTGCATATAAGATACAAAAGAAATATGTTCTACTGAGAACTCCTCGGGTCAGGCTTTAGCTTCACCTGGTCCAAACTCTGTAAAGAAAATCTTTTATTAAAAACATTTCACGTCCAACTTTTAATCAGTTAATCCAACTCTCTCTCTTTTAAACCTTGAGGACTTTTAACAAAGAAGGCACATAAATCAAAGGGAAAATGTCAATGTCAAGTAAGCAAAAGTCCATTAAAAGGTGTGGATGGAGCCGGGTGAATATACCTGAAGTCGGGGTTCTGCTGCAGACAGGCGGTGACGACTTCCTCGTTCTCCTGGCTGTGGGTGGAGCAGGTGGAGTAGACCAGGCGCTTCAGGTGGGGGAACCTGAGGCTGTGATTCAGGCAGCGCAGCTGGAAGGAGGCCAGCGCCGCCAGGCGAGCCTTTTCCTCCTCCTGGTCAGCAGGAGATACGTCCCGCAGACACGCCATACCTGGACGCCACAGAGAAACGTCTTGGTTTGCGTCAGACAAGTTAGGATCTTGCCGCACAATCGCTTCTACACAGAGACATCTGGGTACCTGAACCGCTGCAGGATGGGTCCAGCAGGATGTACTCTACGTCTTTGTACTGTGGATCATCAGGGTCCACCGTCAGGAAGTCCCGATTGGCCAGCTGGTGACAGCTGACCCCGGCTCTGAGCAGCAGAGTGGACATGGTGCTCAACCGCTTCCCGTCCAGGTCAAACGCAAACAGCCTTCCTCTGTTCTTCATGATGGCTGCCAGGTGGCTGGTTTTGTTGCCGGGGGCAGCACAGGCGTCGATGACTTGGCTGCCCGGCGGGGGGTGGAGCAGATGCGCAGGGAGGCAGCTGGCTTTGTCCTGCAGGATGATGTGACCTGCTTTGTACAGGAAGTGGTCATGGAAGTCTGTGTTGGGGGGGAACGCCAGGACCTCTGGGAGGTGCAGGTCCAGCACAAAGTCCTTATTCTTCAGGGTTAAGTTATCCAGCCTCACAGCCTGACCCAGGTAGGAGAAGCCCTCCCTCTTCAGGAAGTCCACAGCGTCCCCCACGGTGGTCTTCAGTGTGTTCACACGCACATACCTGGGCAGGTGGTCCGCGGGGGACCCAGCAGGGAGGAGGTCTTGGTTCCTGCTGACCTTCCTCCTCACCTTCATGCGGGCCAGCTCCGCCTGCAGGCGGGGCCGGTGCTTCATCATATTGGCCTTCCAGGCGCCGCCGCACTTCAGGCCCTGGCCAATCAGCAGGTCGTACAGCAGCACCTTGGCAACCGGCATCTTCAGCTTGGTGAGCTTCAGCAGCTTGGTGGACTCGATGATCTCCTGCAGGACGGAGGAAAACTTCTGCGTCTCGCAAACCAGCGCGTAGAGCTGCTTGATGTTCGGAAACTTGCTGTCGTAAACCAGAGTCTTCAGGGCGGCCTGCTTCCGCTCGGCTTTCTCCAGGATCTCTGCGGCGGTCACGTACAGAGCCATGATGGTGGAAGGTCCTCACTTACCCAACACGCTGCACCACTTCGACACGCTTTTAACAAGCTGCTGGTTGTTCTTTTGGAAACCTGTTGGCATCGATCCGCCTGGTCGTTCCTTCCTCTTTGCTTCTACGCCGCTGATATTAGGATAAATCTGGTTTATTTTGCTCACGGCCTCGCTGCGAGCTCCTCCATGTTTTCACCACGCGAGGGGAAGGATCATGACTCCGGAAGTAAAATGTGACATTGTTTCTATGCGACGTCACGCCACGCACAGCCAATCACAGATGGCAGCTGAAGAAAGGTTGATTTAATTTAAAGCTGCAGTGTTAATTTTTGTAAAAAAAAAAAGTTTTTAAATTCATAAATAAATGTAAAAGTCACCCGTGACAGTATAAGACAGATTAAATGTGAAAAATTATCTCCTTGAGCTACGACTGCCTTCTGAAGAAATGTACTGAGACCAAAAACTCAATCAGTAGGAGTGCATGTATGATTGACAGCACTAAGACCCTCCTCCTGGTTCTGATTGGTTGTTTCTAATTAAAATTGGGAAAAGGCAAAGAAACTCGATTATTTTTTCATATTTCTTATTCCAGACCGTCCCTGCAGCAAGTTTAAAACAAATATGTACAAAAATATGTTTATAAAAGTTACATGCTCTAGTTTTAAGGGAGCTGAAGTTTTTATACAGTAAAAATTATCAAACAGAAAATTTGGTTTAACGTTGCTTTATTTCCTACACATTTTCACATTTCCATATAGACAAGGTCACTTTGCTGCTTGTTTACACAAAACTATTATATGTCATTAAATTTGCAAACATAACAGTCAGCTTGAATGACTGCTTGACTTAATATAAAAACTATAAACAATAAAATTCTAACATTACCCATACTGATTTACAAAGGCTTGTACAAATTTAATACAAACACACTACCTGCATTTTGCATACAGGCTACATCAACATTTCATAAATGAAGGCAGGGAAGTGTAAGGCCTTGAAGAGCCAAACATGTAAACATGAAAATATGAAACAGTAATGCGTAGATATTTTTTTCAAAGTTCTTCCAGGCCCGATACATGTATTTTATTACATCCATCCATGTCTCTTTAATATTGCAACACAGTTACTGCTGTTTGTCTGCCGCATTCAAAAAGAGCAGCAACATATTTCCCTTTGTTTTCAAAAGAACAGAAACAATTTAATCTAAACTGAATCTGGTTCTTATGGTGGTTTCTAGTCTGCATATTCTCAGGTTGGAAATCTAAGATCATATTTTTGTCAGCTACAAATGGTGCCACTGAAAAGTATTCCATCTGCACCAGAACTACATACAGACCTGAACAATGAATACTTGCAATAAAAAAATAAACTATTACTATTTCATTGATAATAACTTTACAGTAATTGAACACATCAGCAGAATTCAAGCACATTTGATGTCTGCTTGCTGCAATGTGACAACTTTGGTGGTTTTTGGCGTTAAAACATCTGACCAAGCATCACTTCATCTTTGCTGGGTTAGGAACTCCACTGACCCGACCGGCCATCCTGACCTTCATAGAGTTCTTGTACAGCAGCAGCCTCTCGGTGGTGTGAGATGGGAGGCGGTTCCTCTTGGCCCTAATGATGCAGGTTGCCATTGGATACAGCCGGTCGAAGCCCCCGGAGGAGGCGGGAGCAGCCAGCAACTTCTTAGCAATATCCTGCAGCTGGGGGAACTGAGAGGCCGACTTCCAGTACGCAAGACTGGAGCCGCTTTCACACATGGGTTCAGATAAATACAGGTCGAGCTCAGAGATCTTCATAGTCTTTGCTGGAGGCTGCAGGTAGCTGAAGATGGCTTTGCGCTTGAGGTTGTTTTCACCGACTCCATTGCAGTTCTCACTGGAGCTGCCAGCAGATGGCTCTGTTTTAACGTCAGCATGACTTCCTTCTGCTCCATCTTGCTTCTTCATTGGCTGATTATCGGCCTGCTCCTTGGTTTCCGCCACAGGAACAGGTGCTGACGCAGTCTTGCTTTCTAATAATGATGCTAAGATTCTGTGAGCCTCTGACTTTGAAGGGGGAGTTAGGAACCCTGTTTGGGTTTTCGCAGTGTCGTCAGAAAATGGCTGAAACAATGAAGAAGAAGAAGTTGGTGTGAGTTTGCTGTGTTAAAGTTACTACTGCAATGCCTTTTAATACGTCACACATTCGTACTATAAAGAACTTCATCATCCCAGACCCCCAAAAAGCAAATTGTATAACATCTGCTTGGTTGTCTGGACATAACGAGTACCTGTAGTTTCATTCTGGGGTCGAGCACAGTAGCGAGTATAATCTCCTTCTGGTGAATCACAGACTGGAAATATCCACGAAGGCTCGTCCGCAGGGCCTTGCAGAAGTGATTGTAGTTGGTCACTCGGTTTTCGAGCTTCTTATCCAGGCCAATGAGGGAGGGGATGATGAAAGACATGGTCACTCCGTTTCCTTGAAGGACCTGAGTTTGACAAGGATGAGAAGAATGTCAATGCTCTTCATTTGGATTTTACATTCTAGACCAGGGGTGGGCAATCCTGGTCCTCGAGGCCTGGTGTCCTGCAACTCTTAGATGTCTCACTGGTCCAACACACCTGGATCCAACAGCTGAATCACCTCCTCAGCACAGTCAGGTTCTCCAGAGTCCTGCTAATGACCTCATTATTTGACTCAGGTGTGATGAAGTAGAGATACATCTAAAAGTTGCAGGAGACCAGCCCTCGAGGCCTGGAGTTGCCCACCCCTGATCTAGACCAATACAAAGTTTACAGCCATACCGCTAAAAATCCAGAGCAACCAATTATGTTCAGCAGTCGCCTGATTGGTAATATTACTAAACAAAAACATTAAGGGCATGGTCAAAACATGTTGAGCACAATTACTGGGTAATTAACTCTTTATTATATTGTTGCTAGAAGAATTGTGTTCAAATTACCAGACATCCCCCTGTTTGACTTGATGGGTGAGTGAAATTCTGTTTCTCTTTAATACATTTTTCAGTAATGTATTAATTTTTTTCCATCTTTGGGAAGGAAACCAGGGTTCTAACCTGACTTAAAGAGCCTTCTCCTTTGGACAAAGTCTAGCAGGATTTGCAATAAAAAGAAATCGTCAATAATTACCAGATTCTTCTACCTGAGATTCAAAATGTTAGGAAAGATTTCATGACATTGCTATTGTACAAAGTTATGCTGCAAGAGAGAACTTTGAAAAAACAAAAATGTAAACCATCCATCCATCCATCCATCCATTTTCTTCCGCTTATCCAGGGTCGGGTCGCGGGGGCAGCAGCTTCAGAAGGGAGGCCCAGACTTCCCTCTCCCCAGCCACTTCTTCCAGCTCCTCCGGGGGAACCCCAAGACGTTCCCAGGCCAGCCGAGAGACATAGTCCCTCCAGCGTGTCCTGGGTCTTCCTCGGGGCCTCCT
>CAEGAF010017863.1:0-34187 GCA_903067075.1 Micropoecilia bifurca
TGTAGCTGCGCCGCTTTACCTGCTGTCTGATCCTCCGTGTCTTTTTACTGCCGTGAGCCTCGATGTAGCCAAACTCCTCATTGTTTTTATGTCATATTAGCTTCGTTGTGTTGATGCATTTTGATCTGCTTCTATTTTCCGCCGCAACACGCAAACGTCCTCATTCACTCAGTGCGTTATAGTTACACATCGCTTAGCATTTGTTGCTGCGCGTTTGTGCCATGAAGGAAAGACGAGAACAGCTGGACAGACAGGCTGAGAAATGAGATGCGGGTGATCGGTATCAGTAACAGAGCCTATCGGCCGATCCCGATAATCACCGATTTCACAAAAATCGGCCGATTATGATCGGTGACCGATCGATCGTCGCACCTCTACCAGGTGTGCTTGATATAGGAAAGAAAAGAAAAGTACTCAGAATTACTGATAAAAAAAACTCCATTAATAGCTCTATCCAGCAAAATGTCATGGCAAAACATAAAAGAACTGAGCGAGGATGTCTCTCTATAGAAAAACAAATAACATGAAAAATCAATCAAAAATCATCAAAGACAATGCTGAACATAGAAGCACTAAGCAAGGCATACTTCTGATGAAGAGAAAAACAGAGTTTATGGCAGTGAAAGCTCCATCACTGACTCTTCTCGAAAAAAGCAACAAAACAAATAGTAGCACAAAGCTAGCTGTGCTTACCATGGTAAGGAATAAGGAGAAAATGAAAGTAATGACAGCAAAAGGCTCTGTTGGTCACTTCGTCCAGAAAAACACACACAACATAAATGAACAGCCAGGAGCAGCCTCTACTAGAAAACAAAAAACAAAGCAAGTACACATAGTTGATAGCAGCTGCAGCTGTCAGTGACTGTACAGGAAAGACTAAGCAGAGAAGCCGAGAGCCAGGTGTACTTTTGTGAAAACGACACAAAGAGTGAGCTCATGTAACTGCAAAATAAGGAATACATAGGAGCTGCAGAGGGAAATACGGTGAAGTAAGCTGGGGCAGGTGGGGTGAAAGAGCCTATTGTTACTTCACTGTTCAAGCATTCTTCTACTTCATTCTAAAGCCCTTAATTACCACTTTGAGTCAGTGTTGCATTTTACAGTTTACCATTGCTTCTTTTTCATAAACACCTGTCTGTTAACCATTATAAAAAAAATAAACATCAATGTTTAGTACTTGATTCTGTGGCAGCTTGGCTATAATTTGACAACAAAAGAGGAATTCAAATAAGCACATACTATATAAATTATGTGCTATTTTAACCACCTGCGAAGCCAGAAAGTGTCCCTGTAAGCCTCAAACACACACCCACATATTTCAGCGCACATAATTATCAAGCAATCATCCTAATCAGAGCTCTCAGGTGTAAAGAAGCACAACAACATAAAGTGGCACAATCAGCTTTCCGCACAGAAGAAAGAAAAGGGAGCGACATGTCCAATCAGAAAGCAGAGGGGGATACAGACAAAAAAAAAAGGACCCCAAAAATTATCAGCTTGACACTCGTTTCATATTAATATTCCACATCAGAAGTGCTTATGATGAATAATTAATCTACTGGCAAATTGTGGTGATCTGCGTGCTCCAGCTAGGCTACGGGACATGTGGGAATCTGATCATGAACGTTTACAGACAAACTTTGAAGTGTGTTTTTAAGTTTACGAAACCGAATTTGACTTTCATCTGTTTAAAAAAAAACTGTTTTGCGCTTGACATAAATTATCATCTTTAGCTGAGAAGGTGTATGCTTTGTTTATGATGGCAGCTTGTCTGACAAAGCTCTGCTGAATCTGTCAAGCAGATATGAGAGGAGGTGTTAGAAGTTAAACAGTAAGTATTTTTGCTGTGTGACTCGGCTCACATTAGATCCTTAACAAAAGAGAGCCAGGCACATCGAAGAGATTGAAAGATGTAGATCTGTCACCAAACCTGCAAAATCTTTTACATTGGTTACTTTGTATAAATGATTGAAGGCCGATATTGTAAAAAACAACTGAAACTTGACCGATATTGTAAAAAACTGAAACCAGACTGATATTGTAAAATAACTGAAACCAGACCGATATTGTAAAATACAACTGAAACCAGATTCTTATGTATGCTTAACAATTTTTTTTCCATGCCTGATATAAAATCAGAATAAATGTTTGTTATGTCAGTTTCCAAAACGTATTCTCAGCTAAATGCCAGAATAATGATTGAATTATTTTTCTATTGCTTTCTTCAATTTCAAAAACATAAATGCAGAAGTACAGTGTTATCAAGCTTTCAAGCAATTTGGAAAATCCCAGATGATGGTGTCATGTCTTTATAAGCAAACCTGAGAACATGTCGAACAAACTGCTTCCTTGTGTGACATTGTTGGGAATGGAAAAATTGTGGACTTCTACATGTATCATTAGCACTTTGGTACAATTTTCAAACAAATGACTTTGCCGCATTGAAATCGCTCAGGAAGGAGATGGGTCTGTGTCCTGGAATTAAGCATCTTTTAGTAAACCATGTATGTAAGGCATCATGCTCTGTGGATGAGTTTGGGAAGACACTGAGTGGATTCGCTAGCAGAGTGCAATTACAGGATAAGCTGATATTCATCCATTAGGTCTTTGTACATGTGAGTGTAAAGTTTAAGATGTGTGAATGGGGAACCAGAGGTGACAATCGGTGGGGGATTATTTTTTTTAGATTTAACATCTAATGCTGGAAGCACAGTCATTTCTTTGGGATTTGTCTCTGTTGTATCCCCCGCATATTAATGTAACAGTGATGTGAAGATGAGGAAAAAAAATCCCATAAATCATTCAAATACGTTTGGGATGTTTGGATGATGAAATAAATGAACAAATATTTTTTTCCTGCTTATCCATTAAATGTTAGTAGCTCAACAGAGAGTGCTACAGGACATTAAATTATTTGATTTGCAGTTTTATGTATATGAAATATTTTAGCCCAGACTTTTATAAGGATTCTGTTTTTTCTTCTTCTTCTTCTTCTTCTTCTTCTTCTTCTTCTTCTTCTTCTTCTTCTTCTTCTTCTTCTTCTTCTTCTTCTTATTATTATTATTATTATTATTATTATTATTATTATTATTATTATTATTATTATTATCAGCAGTTGTTTTCTAACCTTCAGTAGACATGGGTCATCACCAACTGAAAAAGCATTATTTATGCCTGCCGTTCTGTCCTTGTGAATAACATCTGGCATCAGGAAGGACAACTCACATCCTGTTGAGATGCTCTATTTTTTTGGTGAGTGACTGGCGCTCACATAGCAGGAGGGTAGATTTGGAGAGCATGTTCATACCAACATGTATGCACATAAACTATGATCCCACATGGAATATCTAAAACAGAATGTCATATAGACTTAAAAGAAACACCTAAAAATAACATTTATAAGGTCAAACTGTGGTTGCTTGCTGTGTCTGAATTGGAGAAAAAAAGAGAATTTAAGTGATTTTGAACATGGCAGGGTTTTCGGTAACAGGTGGACTGGTCTGGGTATTTCAGAAACTTTTCATCTAATTGGATTTTAACACAATACTTCTCTGATTTATGAAGAAAGCCCTGAAAAAGAATAAGAAAACATCTAGTGAGCATCAGTTGTGTGGATGAAAATGCTTTGTTGATGTCTGAAGAGGACGGGCAAGCTGGTTTGTCATAACCAAGATATTCAGATTCACATCTGTCAACACATGTTGTGTGTTGACAGATTCAGATTGGGTTCAGATTAGGTGAAGTGGGTCCACATCTGGCGCTACTCCTGTCAGCTACGAACAAAAAAGTGAGGCTGGTGCTGGTGTAATGGTGAGGGGGATATTTCATTAGCACACTTTTTAATTTCCTTCTTGTTGCCTTTTGTGTGTGTGAGTGTGTTTCGGGATCAGGAGGTATTAGTTTAGTGATGCAACAGAGGATAGTGTTTAAAGCAATAAAGCAAGTGATGCCAGTGATGTGAACAGATTGTTCACTGTGTAGAGATGGTCGGGACATACGATTTATCGTCAGTGAATATCAGTTATTGGCCACAACAGCAATCTTATCAAACATCAATACTGACACAAAGTTTCATATCTGCATCCCAATCATAACCTATCTGGACCTACATAGATATTATGACTGATCATGTCCATCATGATCGGGACACTGTGGTCCCTTCACAACCGCAGTGTCTCTCAAACTGGTTTCTGAAACCATAAAACACGAGGGTTATAGTAGCTCCTATTTGTCCTTTCATACTTTATACTTTTTTTGAATTTGGTAGGCTAAAACTAAACGTACTACACATATATAAAGGGGTAAGTAGTAGAGCAAAAAATGATCAACAGTAATATCACTATAATGTGTTTTATCAGTATTATAAAGTCCAAGTGAATGGTTGCAGCATTAACATATAATAGGCTGCTCTTTAAGTTTTTCTTGTGAGATTATAAATTATTAGATGCAATTTCCAAGAGCCTTGTTTGGGCATTTTATTTGGACAAACAGAAGGAATCACCTTTAAAAGTAGAATTTAAGACTGAAAGGTATATTGCATGTGACATCACACTGACTAAGTGGGAAGCGCTTATGGATAATCTTAAAGTTATGTTCTTACCATGTTCCTCACAATGCAGCAATAACAATCCAGATTTAGTTGAAACAGAATACAGTTAAATTATCTGCACTGCCAGGTAGACTTGTTTTCTCTCTGGAGTTTTCTCTAAAATATTGCCCCATTTTCTCACTTTCCTGCCTCTCATCTTTCAAGCCAAAGAGCATCTTCTGCATATTCCGGCTAATACAGAGATCATCTTGTGCTGTAAAGTAATAGCCTCATTACAGATTCCATCTGTAATTTGTTTTTGTCACATTTAAATGTTTCAGACCGTCAGCAAAATCCTTAGTCCCAAAAAAAGTCCCGAGTAACTACAAGAAGCTGTTTCCCAATTTGGTTTTTAGTAATAGGAGCAAAATAATTGCCATCATTTGTTATACTTATGAAATAGCTGTAATGAATCCCATTTCAGGTTCATGGCATGAATACTGACTGACATGTAGAAATTAGGGCTGCACAGTGGCGCAGTTGGTAGAGCTGTTGCCTTGCAGCAAGAAAGTTCTGGGTTTTCTCTGGGTACTCCGGTTTCCTCCCACAGTCAAAAAACATGACTGTCAGGTTAATTGGCCTCTCCAGATTGTCCCTGGGTGTGTGTGTGTGCATGGTTGTTTGTCCTGTGTGTCTCAGTGTTGCCCTGCGACAGTCCAGGTGACCCCGCCGCTCGGCCGGAACGTTAGCTGGAGATAGGCACTGAGGGACAAGGGACAAGGGACAAATAATTTCTAAGGCTTTAGGCCCCCAGCAAACCAAAGTGAGAGCTAATAACCATATAAGTGGAGAATATTTAACAGGGGAGAACTTTGTCAAAATGTGGCATTTTAGAAAAAGAACATCAGGTAGTATAGATCATTTTTATAATTGGGGAACCATAAATTCTTCTGTCTGGAGGAGTCTGGTATTAAGATGTATTTATTTAAATGTATCTGAAACATTTAAGAGTGACAAAACGAAAAAAATACGTTTTCAATTTTTAAATTTTTTTACTGTACTCTGTGTTCCTAAAAACATAAAAAGCGACATTGTTTTATTGTTGTGATTCTTTGTGTTGAATAATTCTTTGGGCAGGATGAAAAGTCTCACCATATGCAACTGTGCCCTGTATGTAACACAGGGCACAGTGTTACCTACAGTAACACTGTCACTCTCATACAGTGTAGTGTGTTACATACACTGTATGTGGACATACATGTGCCCTGTATGTAACATATACAGGGCACATAGTGAGGTCATTGTGAGGTCAATAAAAACGAAATTAACATCAGTCTAAGGTAAATGTGTTAAAATGTAAAACTACCACTGCAGCTAAAATAGTATTTGCTTGCATTGTGTGAAAGTTTTGATTTTGAGCTGTGTGTATGGCTACAGCCGCTTTCTCTAACGTACGAAGACACACTGCAGGATCAACGTCACTGCAGAATATATTCAGCCGTCGCTTTAAACTTGTCAATGTGTAAATTTATCTCAAATAACTGTGTGATATCACACAAATGTTTTATCATGAGGATGCATCCCATTATGAAATGTTTAATGCAATACTCTGTTTCCATGGAAACCTGTTTGGTCCGTTGCACATATTACACCATATGTTTCTCTGAAGACTACCTATATGTTTTATTTTAAGCAAATGACTGAGTATGTTTATATCGTATACAAATATCACAGGATTAAACTAGATCTTATATTATCTGCTAATATCAAATAGCAACAACAACAAAAAAATACTGCATTGCCTTTGTAGCTGCCTACATGTGGAAACTGTGCCACTAATAGGCCAAGTTGCAATATGAGGTCTGTGGAGAACTGAGCTAATTTTAGGTGCAGCAATATGTAGACCAGGTGGACAAGCATGGCCTACCTAGCAGCTTTGTTTGGCTGCTTTTTATTTTAGCAGGACTGGACTTGAGTAGACTAAGGAGAGGCTGAACCCACGACTGTTCTCTGCAATGCCGAACCCTTTTCTGATTTACATTTTGTTCCTTGTTAAAGCTTTGTTTTCTTTATATAAACATGCTATAAGCTTCCCGTTTTATGTCAATTGTATGACACATTTCTGGGCACAAGGAGGCGCACAATTTATTTTTCTCGGACCCCATCAATTATTACGTTAAGTTTTGTATGGACAATTGGCAGATTAGATATAGATTTTTCTCAAGCTGTTCATAGTTAGTAGACATTTACACATTTTGCCATGTTACAACAACAAACTTTTAAGTATCTTATTGAGATTTACAAACAAAGTAGTGCATAATTTTCAAGTGGAAGAAAACAGATAAATGCATGCCAGACTTTTCAGAATTTTATTTTGAATATTGTGTGCTGGTCAATTACAAAAATCCCCTGAAAATGCATTTAGCCAAGCAGAGAATAGCTTTACAAGACACTCTGTGCTTCTGGGCTTGAATTTGTCTGTGTGTTTAAAAAAAAGTTTTAGTTGAGCTCAAAAATCTATGAGCAAAGCAAAGGGTAAATAATTATTTTCATTGTCTCCCAACCCCCCCGACATCCATGTCCTACTAAAGCAGTGGTTGGGACTTGCAATTCCCAGCTGGTAATGAGAAAACAGGATGGGTTTACTAAAATTACTTTTGGTAGGCACATGCGGAGGCCTGCTTGTTCATTTATTTATGCATCACACAGAGAGGAACTTTTTGTGTTTGAGAGTTACAGCCTTTTGCATTCTCTATGTCTGTCCTTTCCTGACAGCATCTTTCCTTTTGCAGCCTCACACCAAAGAAGTATTATTTTGCTTTTCACAGTTTACCTGCAAACCACTTTCCTTTTAGCAGGTCTATTTTGAGATCTTGCCAATAATGCAGCCGAGTCATAAAAAGCCATAGAAACTGTGCTGGTCATAGGTTTGGACGCACTCATCATAGTGTCATATTGCATTTCACTAACTAAATTCACTGAATGAAACATATCTTTAATGGGACATGATGATTAGGAAATAACACCAGAGCAATAAAAACAAAATTTTTAACACAATGAATGAAAATTATGTTTAATGCCTGTTTTCAGATTATTTTGAAAGGTACTACTTGCAATCAGACAACAAACCTTCATTGGAACACATATCTTAATGTATTAAATGTAACCGTATATAACACCCAAAAACATACTGTCACTGTGTAAGTTGAAGAGAAACTATAGCAAGATCTTTTTTTATTCTTCTTTGGGTATCATCATCTAAGTCCATGGTAAAGTTCATCTTGCTTCAACTTGTCTGTAACATCTTCCACTTTATTCCTTTTGCTCACTGTCAAAAGAGGGGAATAAACGAAGAGGAGAGAGCTAGGAATTTCCTGTCTGCATCACAAAAGGTTGGACAAATTATGTATGAGAAGGTGACTTTTTGCAAGGAGCGAAAGACAAGTGAAACCCATTTATGAAAAGAATCCTTTTTCATCATGCACTTAATATGCAGTATATTGTGCAAGTGATCTGTGCTGTCACTGAAGGGTGATTACTATCTATTCTGCAAATAAAAAGATGGGAGAAATGATAAGCTTTAAAGATTTTACTTAAAGGCTTCCCTGCTTTGGTTAACATACTGTTAGCAAACATGCTATTGTAATATATTTTCTCCATTTTAAAATATCAAACACTGTCATATGCTCACTAATGGAGAAAATGCAGCATTATGAGTATGGGAAATGTAATAATATGCAAATTGTCATAAGACTGGATAGTTTGCTTCTGTTTTTAAAATCCGGCCATAACTAATATTGTCTGGATGCAAGACATCCATATTAGATTTTGAGGAAGAGGTTGACATTCACAATTGGAATTCTGACTTCAAGAGATGATTGTGTTAATTTTTTTCCAACTTCAAATGCAAAACTGTACACATTTGAATGACAACATATATTCTTTTTTTTTTTGCAACTGTACACTAACTTTTCTGTGTTTCTGCACCTTTCCTCCAGAAAGAAAAAAAAAAACCTTTGGATGACTGTTGCGACTGGTTCAAGGTCATAACAAATACAGGAGACCATGCAGTGGTTATGGTGCAGAAAATGAATATTTTATTAACAAAAACTACAACGGATTGTGAAAGTCAGTGGCGTAATGCAAATGCTTGAATGTGTTGAATGTGTGTGAATGAAGTGTTGAGGTGCAAAAAACATGGCAGCAGGGCACCACACACATCAGAAGGCAGAGTGGACACCAAACATTTCTGTTGTGTGGAGATTAAGAGGCTTGACCCAAAAGATGAAAGGTAGGGATAAATTATGTTTTTGTTAGAGCACTGACTCCAGCTGCAGGTCACGGCTCTCAAATCTTCCCCAAACTATTGAACTTTCCTTCACAATGCTCTCAGAATGAAGTTATCCATGGTACCTTTTAGAAACAAAGTTTTCCTTCCACTCAACTTTCCATTGAAATGCTAATGTCCACAGCTCTGTTAACAGCCAAGAAAAGTCAAAATTATTTCCTGGTGATTGTTGGCCATAACATGATCTTAGAATAACATTCCTCTATTAAAATGTGTATATATTTATCATTTTGGGGTTATGTGATAATAAAATTTACTGATGTCCTCGCAAGTTGTAAATCATAACCTTTTCAACGTTTTTGATATGAAATGTCACTTTTATTACTGAAATCTCTATGATATTTTGGTCTACATAATTGTACATAATCTTATCGTAGCATTCCATTTTTTTTAATTTGCACATCTGTTACTGGTTTAAATTATTCCTCTGAGGTGGTACACTTGGACCACTTGCTCCTCACTGAGATGGTACTTGAACCAGTGACTTATTCAGCCCTTGAGCAGCAGCTCCAGAATTTTAATTGAGAAATGCAAATCTAACTTCTTCCATTCTGTGGCAGCAGACCCCCCGCTGCCGGGGCGGGGTTTCTGCGAGTGGGTGGGAGTAAACGCCACGCTCGTAAGTTTTCAAACTTGCCAAAGTAAAAACAAGGAAATAACATTGGAAGAGAGAAAGAGAGATAAAAAAAAACAGGATCGGAAATGCGTCTTCTGGGAGAACAACAGGACGCAGTTATTTATTAGACACAACTGAACGAGTTTGTTTGAACGGACGCGCAGATTTTCTTGGAATCGTTGCCAGGAATTAGATGGATAAATTAGGAGTCAGGTCGTGTAGCTGCAGCGCGTTGAGTCTGTGTTACAATTTTATAAATGTGATGGGTTATGACAGAGCACAAAGCCGCGCATCTGCTTCGTCTGGAGCGCCCGCCCCGTTGAGGCTTTCTGCGGAGCGATGGTGAGAGATTGATTATAGTCTCCGGGATTTACCGTGGAGAAAAGCCAGAGAAAGAGCCGCTCTCCTATCTGCGAAGAGGACTTATCCCAGACTCCTTCGCACTCCCTACATCCCTCAAGACGCTCTTTGAGTCTTTTTTTTTTTATTATTTTTGGATCAGGTATCCAAAATACGCACAAGTCACGCCGGACTTCTTTTTTTTTTATATAGTATCATTCAAAGGAAGCCTGTGTGTGTGTGCGTGTATATGTGTGTGAGTGTGTGCGTGGGGGTGTGGGGGGGGTCGCCTCCGCAGTCTCGGATGCGTAGTAAGCGGGGGAGTGGGTTGGGTCGCCTTGGAGCCAGGCACACACGCACACGTCGTCAGCGATGAAAAGCGTATAGGTGAGGGTGAGGGCGAGGGGGAATACGCGTCATCACAAGCTCGTGTTGTTGTTGGGGGGAGAAAGTCGCACACCGGACTCGCCGGGCTCTGGATTATAGACTCCGCCGTCCAGACTTCCCCCCCTCAGCAGGTTCTTCTGGGATCCGTACGCCTTTCTCTCTTCGTCTCTCTGATCCAGGATCAGCGATAGTGGCTACGCTGTCTCGACCGTTGCACACTCATCTAAAAAGAAGAAGAAAAAAAGAGGGCGAATTGGTGGTGATTCCGCGGACCGACACATACAATGGCAACCGGTGCGCTCCTGCTTGCCTGTGCGCTGCTTGGTAAGTCCGATCGCTAAGGGAAAAAAAAAGAAAGGAAGAAAAGCTTTGATCTTGTTTCCATTCTGTGATTTTTTTTGGTATCATTTTTACGACACCTGTATGAGACACGATAAGGGGTGACGGTAGTCATGATGAATCAGGTACCAGCAGAGATCCCATCTATGATCACCGCATTAATAACAGATATCTCAGGACAGCTGTGTCTGTGTGTGAAGTAGGTTAATGTCATGTGGACTTTAGTCACACATCAAGCCGGTATATTGTTTGATCGCTGATTTTAAAGGCTGGTCAATTAGAGGAGCTACTGCTTTTTTTCTTCTTTTTTTTTAAAAGGCAGACACACAATCACATAATTGATACACCTGGATAAACGTCATGATCTGATTGGTGAAATCTATCTGTGGGTGTGAGCAAATGTTTACAGGCAAAGTGTCTTGTGAAGGTTTTGTCACAACCCCAAATGTAACTATGTTTTATTTGGATTTTGAAAAAAAACTATCCACTGTAAACATAATCTTCAAGCTGGAACATTGTAGTGGCTGCATATAGATGTAGGTCTTTACCAAAGACCCGAAAGCTGGACATAGTTGGTTTGATGATGAATTACTTCAGACTGGGACTGAGGCAGCAAGGGCAAATGGTCATTGAAACATGGTAGTGGGAGAATCATGATAAGGTTATTACAGTATTCTTCTCTTCAGGATGGGAGTTAGTATATACAGGGTGGCCCTGGATGAAAACCTCTTAGTCCCCAAAAGATTTAAGACGACTCTGAACATACAGTCAGAACCTCAAAGGACTGGCGTAGATCAAAGCACATGTTCAAGCAATCGAGTCAAAGTCAAGACCTAAATCTAATTTGAGACACAACTCAAATGTTTAAAGGTGAGTTTGGCAGATCAGGTGTTCCCCGTCCAGTACAACTTTGATTGTGCTATTTTGCAGATAAAATTGTCAAAAACGTGGTCTTTAGATGTGTAAAGCTGATGGAGACATGGCCCAAAAGACTGGCAGCTGCTTTTGCTCCGGAATGTATTTTTACAAAGTTAAGAGGCTGAATACAAATACAATTTACACTTTCCAAAACAATCAATACTTTAATTCAACTTAAACATTTTGCTCTTCTATCACATAAAATCCCCCAAAATTATATTGAAGTTTGGGATTGTGAAGTCCAATCAGTATTTTGCAAGGCATTGTCCACAATTCCCATGTGTTCTGTCTCCAATTACCATTTTTCTGTAATTTATTGAATTTCATGGACAAATACAGGGTTGAAGCATGAGCATCCCGGTGACACACACACAGAAGCAGTGACAGTCACACAGGCGTGACTCCCCGACACACTCACTCATGCACACACACAGCCTCCCTTCTTGCCGTACATCCTGTGTGTGAGCTGTCCCAAACAAACACCAGATGGCTTTTCTGTTCCTGGATGGGGTGGCCTGTCAGCGCTGCTGGGGGGGGGAGGAGAGGGGGGGGGGGCAGAGATTGGGGGTGGGAGTGGAAGCTGGCCCTCTGGAGGCCCCCACTCAGCCAAGAGGATTACCAGGCTGTGCCTCGCCTCAAGTCCCCCTTTCAGCATGTCAAGTCACTTTCACTGGGGTGGGGTGAAGAAGGGGGAGCGACTGAAAGTTGTTTTTCTTTTGTTTAAGTGCAGATATCTGTTGGTCCTAATAGAGATGCGTCTCTCTTTTACGCTAAACACTAAAGGATTGTGTCAGATGTTTTGAAGTGAGGGTGTGTTAAAAGGTCATATGCAGTTTATGTCTCACCTGCAGTGGATAACTCACTTAGTGTTCTCATTTGGTGTAAATCCAGATTTGTTGGTCCCAAAGGCAGAGGCTAACGACTACTCAGAGAGTGGCCAGGACCAAAGCGGACCTCTCTTGTCTTAAAACAACTCCAGTCTCAAAACCGCCAAAGGGGTTTATGTGAAAGCTACTTTATGAACCTTTAAACTGTCATAAATAGATTGAATGGCAGGAACACCATTCTTGGTAAACCTACCAAGAATGGAACATTAAAAAATGTTGTAGGTCAGAATAAGTGCATGATATCAAAGTAAGAAAGCATAAAAAAGCCTTTGAAATGATCCAAGTTAAAGTGAGGTGTTGTTGTTTTGAGTTTCATGCTGTTTTCTATCAAACTGTTCCTCTCATTGGATACTTTGTGTTTTTGACAGGAATATCATTGGTGGTTCCTTCACAGTGTTTTGTGTTAAGAAATGATCAGCTTCTTAAGAAAGAACCATGCAACACAAAAGAATAAAGATTCATAAGATATCATTTGCAAAAAAATATAGTGATTTAGCAATTTCTGTCATATTTTAGGCCCTCTTGGACTTGCTTTTGGCATTAGCCTCCAAGAGTAATGGATTTATAGTAAATTAAATAACAAAGATAAGGTATTATGCTTGTAGATTTTTAATATAATCTATTTAAACTGATCTGAACTATTCCTTTAAGGTTTCATTCTAAGCTTGAATCCTAGAATTAGTCTGAGATTTTGGGAAGTATGGAGAGTTGGATGAAGATAAATTTGATTAATGTGATGTATGGTTTTCATTACCACACTGTTCTCGTCCCAACCTCAGACAGGCTACTGAGATATGTCTCATCATTATAGATCCAAATCTGCTTTAATTATTCCAAATTTAGGTATTCTCAATAAAACTTTGAAAACGTTTTGGTAGTGCCGGCTACAAAGACATTTTTTTTGTTTGTTTTCATATTACACATCAGTTACACAGAGGAAATAAACTGGGAAAGGAATCAGATACATTTTGGTCATTTTGCCAGCTTTGCTGTTTTGTACCTGCCTGGTTTTGGGTGTATCCTATCCAGATTTTTTTTTGTTTTTTGTTTTGTTTGTTTTTGTTTTTACCAGATTGAGTCGTCCGTTGTGGAATATTTTGTAATAGATGATGCTTCAATTTGCACCCACAAGGTTGATGTTTCACATCTGCTTTGACAACCATTGATATAAGATAGTTTCTATGTCCTACTTTTCTTTCTGCCAGCAGAAAGAAAAGTCGCTTTGGTTTCCACAGATCATAAAAATCAACTGGCCGAATACCAAAAACAAATGTACTTATAGCACTAAGTTTTTAGAAAACGATATACTTTTACACTTAATTAGAGAATTTGATCATTTCCACAATTACTCCTCTCCTGTAGAAAAGAAGCACTAATGCTACTTGCTTTACAGATTGTTGAGACCGACTTGTGGGTCTTAAAACACCAAGCATGGGGTGTTTAAATGATCTCCAGAAGTCAAAGTGATTTCACTAATGATTGTTTATGGAAACAACTGGAATAAATACCTTTAAAGTAGTGTCATGGGTTTGACTTGTTGGCAAGATATGCATGTTTCAGCTAGAGATGATCAGGGTCGTAGTCTTGCTGCAGTCCGGCTATAGCACTGCTGCTGTTCCTCCACTAAAAATACAAACAATTCTTTGCAATAAATAGCCATGTCATTTTTTTCTCCATCTTCCAAACACTGCATGCACACGGTTCTAAGAGATATGTACCAAAGTCTTTATGTGTGTGATCAGCTGCCTGTTCTTCTGCCACCCGTCAGGCAACCCAAATGTTTGCGCTTGAATTTTGTTTGTTCAGAATGAATAAAATAAAAGACTCTTGACGGCTGCGTTCATCGAAAATAGTATCCATCATCGTTAGACCTGGAGGTGTCACCTGTAATTTTTTTATTATTTTTTTTGCAGGTAAATCTTATTTTTGCGTTATTTGTGCTGCTGAGCTTGCAACCAGGTGCGAGCAAGAGAGAGCGTGTGCATGCATTTCTGTTTATTTGTGGCAGAGGGGCGTGTGGTATGAGGCACATAAAAAGAGTCGCCTAAAGGAACGAATGGTTATTAGCTTTACAAACAGGATGTCTTCCCTTTCCCCCCGCAGAGAGTGAGAGAGATGTCACGCTTTCTCTGTGCTGTAACTGTGTGTCTTTTGTGTGAGAGTGGGGCTTGAAATTGGAAGCCAAACCCAAAGTCCCAGTTTATTTAACTAAATTGAAAGTTTAAGATGTGTGTGGCTGACTGCTCTAACTGTTAAAGGCATCAGTGCTTTCCATTTACTTGGCTGACAAGAGAGCAGCCAGAAGTTCTCTAAGTTCTGGTAGACTGCTGTTGGTTCTGAATATCAGCTGGTCTGAGAACAGCTTCACCTTAAACAGATTAAGGATCTTGCAGATTACTTCTGACAACATGCACTTTTTTTGCACACAGCTGGTGAAGCTGGTAATATGCAAGAGAATCATAAGCACAGAATTTCTTTGCAGCAAAAAATCTTGAAGACAGATTCATATTTACATCTCAATTTTCAGCCAGTCAGGGTGATGGATTGTTTATAAAACATGGATGTATTTATGGGGTCTGAAATTGTTCAAGCCAGGGTACATTTGAAGTGAAGTGCCTCTCCTGAACTCAGAGGGAGCTGGAATAGCATGTGAGCTATGGGTCTGTTTTATTTTGATCTTCATTAAGCACAGTTACTTGTTGACATGAATAAGGAGTCTCTTATTTGAACCCAATTCAAATAAGAATTGGGTTCCCAATTCATTTAGCCATGTGGATGTTGTGAAGATGACTTGCAGAAGTTCAAAGCAAGCATCCTGAAAAAAAAACAACCAAAAAATCGTTGTATCTAAGTCTCTTTGAACGTCGGATTGTTTTTGGTACTGGACGGCCTGGTCTGAATATTTCAGAAACTGCTGATCTACAAATATTTTTCCACACACTGCCATCTTTCTGGTTTATACAACATGGTCAAAAAATGGTCTCCGGTGATTGTCGCTTGTGTGGATGAAAAGGTGTTGTAAATGTCACCAGTCAGAGGACGGTCAGACTGATTTGAGATATAGAAAAAGTAACAGGACCTCAAGTAACCCATTACGTTAGTGTATGTGGAATACCACCTCTGAACAGAGCAACACTTGAGTCATGTTAGGTGTAGTAAGTGACCCCGTGCCAATCCTGGTACCTAAGAACTCGAAACAGAAGCTCACCAGAATTAGACAATAATGGACTGAAAAAAATGTATTTTGTGCTAGTAAGTTTCAAATTCAGGCTCTCCACATTCAAATGATGGGGTCAGAATTTGACATAAAAGTACCAGTCTAACCTGCCCAGCAATGACTGCAGCTTGGTGGGGGGAGCATGATGATGTGTAGCAGATTTTCTTGACATATTTGGAACACCTCTGTACCAATTGTCCATCATTCAAACTCCACTGCTTATTTAGTTTTGTTGCTGACTATATCCATCTCTTTATGACTGCAGTGTCACAAACCTGAAAGCATCTCATACTGGTTTCCTGAACATGACAACGAATTCACTGGACCTTCTGTAGTCACCAGATCTCATTCCAACAGAGCATCGTTGAGATGAGGTTGGCATGGGAGAGACACATCATAGATGTGCAGCTGAGAAATCTGCTGCAACTGCATGATGCTGTGGAATCAGTATGGATGAAAAGAGGCAAAATCTGGTTCAACGTGGAACTAGAAATGTTCCACGTTGGACAACGTGGAACTTTGTCCAAAGGCAAAGGCCAGGCTGCACACATCTTGAACCTAAGCACAATGTGGTGAAACATTATGCACAAATGCTCATTCCTGTGGTGTACATTTATAACATATTTTGTCAACTTATGTCTTTCTTGCTACCCAATGCAGCAAGAAATAAATACTTTTAAACAATAGTGTTGCTCAACCATGAGTGTTTAGCATTTTAAGATTCACCCACAAGTTCTGAGAATCATCAGAACTTGTGGGTTTTCGGCTTACCAAGATCATTTGTAATGTCTTCACTTCTTCCACAAAGCTGTTTGGTTCATGTTATCTACTGTCGTAATTATGGCAGCTGAATGAAGAACCTCAGAATAACCTTGGCTCCTGGAAAAGGTTTCTGCAGTCAAAACACACCTATAGTGTTGGATCATGTGCTAGCCAAGACAGTTGGGCAGATTAAGGCAAAATGTTGGCACTGCGCTGTGGCAGTGACTTGGGCTCTTTGGTAGGTGTTGCATTTGGTTTCATTGCCTTAGAGCAACAAGGTTATTATTGGAGGGTATTTTAGATTTGTTATGCTGTTTCACCTAAATATATGTCTGATCAAATATTAGCAGAACTGCAATCAGGTTAAGTAATGTACATACAAGTAAAGCAATGTATGGCATAGAGAAATTGTTCTTAAATTATATTTCTCCTTCTAATGAAACACCTCAGGGGATTATTATGAGGATTCTTACTAAGCTGGGTTTACTGTAGAACATTCAATGTGGATTCAGTTTTATCAAACAAATTCTAACATTTTCAGAAAATACACAAGGACATGACATTGGAATTATCTACGTTTTTTAGTAGCAATGATGACTAACCAAGTAAATCCTTAATGAAATGTGAATATTTTCCTCTGAAGTCTTCCCTATGGTTAGACTAACAACTTTTCATGCATGATAGAAAAAGAAATCTTCACAGCGGAGTAGAGCTACTACTCTGGTTGCCAGATTTGAAATATTTTTAACTTTTAAGATGGGAATCAGTGTGAGCGTACCGTTGGCACGTTTAAACACATTTAGACACAGCGAGCTAAATTTATCCACATGAATCCTAACATGTCCATATCAGCAAGAAATTTTCTTGTTGATATCCAATACGTCACAAGAACCAAAATGCAGAACTTTCAGACAGTCTTCACAGGACTTTCTCACTGCAGCACACCCACCTCATATATCTTGGAGACCATGCAAGAGGAAAATTCTGCCCAGAATAACAAGCTGCAAGAACTCTCAAACCAGGGCTGCAGGAGAAGAAGAGTGTCTGCTGCCCTGAGATAGAGAGAACAATTTCTCTCTTCTTATGGAGTGGGTTTTGGCCTTCATATTAGATCACAGAGACCTTGCAGTCTATATCTTTTTCACATATTTTAAAAAAAAATCTGAACTGCATATTTTGAAACAAAATTTGCCTCATGACTTTGTGCACTTTTTGAAAACAAATTGGATTCATACAAAATCCGGGAAAGCAATAGGATTCTTTCTTTTATTCAAAAACATTTATGCATCGTATAAGACTGGAGTGCTTATAACATGAGAGGGACTTTCTCTTACTGTATTTAATAGTTGGTTTCAAGTCAGAGAAGATGGTAAAACAGGAGCTATGTTACAGGGCTTTTGAGTGACTGTAAAAGTGGAAAGTTATGAGTAGTTGTAATGCCAGCAAACTTTGAGCAAATCAGCAAGGTGTAAAGCCAGTGCTGAATAATTGGTGCAATTAAAAACATGGCGGTAGTTAAAAACTCATTTTCAACTTAGACATAACTCGCTTCTGTCTATTGCTCTGTGTTTATGTGTGATCTTCTTAAACATTTTTACTGTGTAGTAAGTTATGACACTTAAAGCCACTCAAGCATACAATATTTTTTTATGTCTTTCTCTGGCAAATGCCACAAATGTTTAAGAGGGCTTTTGTTTGAACAATACCATTTCTTCTTGTCAGGAAAACTCATTAAATTAGTACATTTCCTAATGTGAAGTAGGTTTATAATTAAAACTGAAAGTGAATAAAAACCAGTGGCATTTCGTTTAATTATCTGCTGCACAGAACTGGTACTGTGAGCATTAGTTTTAGACAAAGGAAACAATGAATGACAGGAGTTCTATGTTAAAGGAGATGGCATAAAAACAAGTTTTGACATAAACTGTTCTTAAAAAAAGAAAAAGAATTCCAACCCTGTGAACATTTAGCTTTTTGTCATGTTGCAACTAGAATGTAATTTATATATCATGGCCCAACCTAAAGTAGAGCATAATTGTTTATATTTCTAGAGAATGACAACTGAAAGGTCTGACGGGCATCAGCCCCACTAAATCGATACTTTGCAGAACCACTTTTAAGTGCAATTACAGATGCAAGCTTTTGATGGAAAATCTGTCAGCTTTGTAATTCCAAAGACTAAACTTTTTTTTTTTTTAAATTGCTCTGCTATCGTCTTAAATAGATCAGATTAAGTTCTGGACTTTGACTACTGGGTTATTGTTACACATACACACACTTTAATCAAACCTTTTTGAGGTTCTTGTTATTTTCTGCCACTACCACTTCCATCCACTCTGAGTTGCTTGCCGTTCTCTGAACAATATGTATGCTAGGTTCTTCTATGGGGATTAGCAATTTTAGTGTTTTTTGCTATAGATAATAAGTTGCACGTTGGCCAAATCTGATCTCTTTTGAGCATCTTCTAAATGTTTCCTGTTTCCGGCTGCTTTCACCCATGGCTTTCTTTCGACATTGGCTTTCTTCTATAATTGATGCCCTCCTTCCTCAGCCTGTCAGTTTAGTTGGATGACTAGATCTTGGTCTGTGCCATATTCTTTCCACTTTCAAATGGAAACCATATTTGAAAGTGGAAACCGTATGGCAGGTGCTCCAAGATATTTGAAAGTTGAGTTTTTGTTTTATGAGACAACCCTTCTATCTTATAAAGATTTCTTAGCACTTTATCCCTGACCTGTTTGCTTTGTTCCTCGGTTTGTATGATGCCTTTTGATCACTAATGTTCTCTGACAAACTGCTGAGGACTTCATAGACCAGCTGTGTTTACTCTGAGATTACATTACACATAGGTAAACTCTACTGTTATTTACTAATAAGGCAAATCATAAGGTTGTTTGTCACATGTTTTCAGATGAAAGGGAATTGGATAGGGATTTTTGTTTTTATGAGAGTCAAGAATGATTTTCCTTCCTCTTATGGTCTGTGATGTAAAAATCACACAAAATACTTTAGTTTGTGGTTGTAATGATACAAAACATAGGAAGTAGTTTAGTCTCTGGTTTTGTTCAACCTTTTACTGGCCATTTGTTGAATTATTTAAACCTGCTTTTAAGATCCAACATCCGAGGTGCCACTCCCTGATGCCACTCTGTCCCAAATGAGAGGGACAGCTGGAGGCGTCCCGCCCAAAAATTACACACATTCTACATATGATCAAGCCAGCGTGTCCTCTTATTGGGTCAGCTTTTAAAACTCTTCCAATGTGTTTCTTGTTTATTTGTTTGTTTTTTCAAGTTTGACATTTGCATGAGATATTGCAGTATACACAATATCAGAACATAATAACTCAACGTCTAGGTGTTTGCGTCTGGTCTATGTTGTGTATATGGCTTGGGAAATCTTTGGCGCGTGTTCTCTGAGATTTGCTGGTTGTTGTCATGAGAATCCAAGGCAGTGCTTCTTGGCTGTCAGGGGAATCATGGCCTCGTGCAGCTTGCTCTCTGATTATTGCTCCGTGTGCTTTCCTTGTTATTTTTCTGTCTTCTATATGTCGTAGTTGCACACATGCTGGTTTGCAAAATAAACACCAGCGCCACGTCTTTGTATACCCTCATGACAACATCCCCTTTGTGCTATTGTTTTTTTATCATATCATAACACTGTTGACTCAACTGACAAAGGACAAAACAATAGGAAAGTAGAAACAAGGCTGTCAGCTCATAAAAAAAGTTTTTAATAAACAGCTGTTGGAGTTAATACGTATTAAAAGCACAACTCTCTTTGTCAATATCTATCCATGCCAATCATGTATGCATCAATAGGACTTTATAAGTTGGGTTTGATTGCAGTAATGGGGGGTTTCGTTTTGTGCAGGGGGATTTTTTTTTGCTTCAGGTCCACCTACAGGCACATACTAGTTAGTGTCAAATAGCCACAGGGCGAGTAACTGGTCTGTACTACAGGCTTCACAGTCTGTTACTGAAACTCACACCGAGTTACTAGTTTTACTGCTACGGTGAATTCTCCAATCAGGCTCCAACGTCTCACTGTCTCCTTTTCAAGCTAAAAGCCCAGTAACCTGTTGTTCCGTTTGTCGCTTCAGAAGAGATGAAGCCATTTGTTCTTCTTTAGTTGGAACTGATTGAACTAAAGTTAGCTATGAGTAATCACAGTGTCTTCTCAAGCATACAGTGTCTGCTTTTTAAATGATGATCCTCCCCTGTGACCCAGATTTGAGATGTGGTCTCTCTGTCTCGCTCTCCCCCTCACATGGAGAAGATGATTGACTGACGAGAAACAAAAGGCTGGTTTTAACCGTGAGCCCTCCACTGTTTTTCCTTTAGGGACATATTTTCCCAGAACCATGTATTTTACCCTGGTTGTTTCTTGCGGTTTTATTGTGGTTTCCATAATAAAACCACATGCTTAAATATTGCAAGAATTTTGACCTAATTATTATGACATCTTATTGTAACAATTTCCAAATGTTCTACATTTGAGTTCTTGTGAAGAATGATATTTACTGCGCCATAAAGAACTTTGTTTATGTTCTTGACAAATCAAGTGAAGGAAAACATTTGTCACTCTCTCTTTTTTTGCTGTGTCTGTCTTGAGTTGGTATAGTAAGTTTGTTACATCTACAGCATTCCTGTTATAAAAAGGTGACCATTTAATTTATCATGTGTGTATATGCATATCAAGTCAACAGGGAACAGTCCCCCCTACTCAGTCCCCCCCTCCCACACACAATGTAATAGCTGTAAGAAAACACTGTTGTTCATTTGGTTCATACTGTGGACACTATTTCAATTTTTTTCATCATGTTGACTGCATTTGTTCCTCTCTTGTTGTAAATCTAAAATATTTAGATTAAAACAGAATTTGGGATTTGAAAACACATTATTGTGTTTGTGTTAACACATAAAATAGAACATTTCCAAGGCTTTTATTTATTTAATTTTTTGCCGTTTTGGCCATGTTTGATTGAGAAAAGTCTGTCTGCTTCTAAGCACAGAGCCAGAGAATCAAATTTTCAAAAACTGCCACTGACCTATTCTGGTTTCTTAGCTTCACAGATTGCGAGTTTATATCATTTCTGTTATTTAAAAATATTATTTTGACTGTACGAATTATTCACAAGAGATGATAATTTAAAATCATCAGGGTATTTAAATAATATGTTATTATAAAGTTAAAAGAAAATATGACGTGTAAATCAGTCTGAAGAGAAATTATAGGAGCGGGAAAACAAGTAAAATATTCAAAAGTCCCTTCCTTCATAAAACCCTGCCTAGGAGCTGATTGTAAATAAAAAGAACAACCTTTGCTGGAGGGTATTTTATCCTGACGGATGCAGTGGAAATGCAGCCTGGCCTAAGTTTTTGAAGGGGACAGGCTGCCTGCTGCAGTAGTTCGGTAAGAAGCTTCTGCTGGACACAGAACAGGGGCAGCTTCTGCTTTGTATCTCATTTGAATCTACTCCCTGACGTCTGTTTAACCGTCTGGTCTTTACACTCCTCCACAGATTCACAGAATCTCATCGCTGAGCCGGCTCATCTCTTCAGATTATATCTCGCGTGTTTCTGATAACAAACCCCAAAACAGCCTTCTAGCTATTAGTGAACTGGTTTGTTCTTTTTGGGCTGATTTGCATGGTTCTCTGCCTCGTGCACGTTAAAGGCTCTCCAGCTGCCTCCTCTGCAGTAAATAACCCCTGACCTCCCTCCCCCACTGTTTTTTTGAAACAATGCAGGACCCATCCCACCCATTCTTCAAAGAGCACTAATTAGAAACTGATAGTAAGTGGGATGCAAACTATATGGTTTATCCACCTTAAATGGGAGCTTTTGTAATTAATAGTCACGTTTATCTCCAACCTTCTCAAGACTTAAAGACTAAAGCAACCCCCCCACCCCCCTCTTCTCCTTTGGGAATTTGTCTGCTCCTCCTCCCCTTTTTTTCAACCTTTATGTGGTGGGAGCAATGATGGTGGCTGGCTGGAGAGAGGACTCCACTTCACTCCTCCACACCAACACACAAACACTGTGAGCTACCGTCCCTGCATGCAGCTACACTCGCTCTGCTCCCCGCTTGATCCTACACCCAAGCAGATCCCACGCTGGTGGGATGCACACCAAGCGCCGTAACTATGGCTACGGCTCCCAGCATACACACACACACACACACACACACACACACACACACACACACACACACACACACACACACACACACACACACACACACTGCCGATTCAGGAGCGGTGACAAATGCTCAGCCTGGCATTTCCCATTCAGACTGTGCACCTAACTTTCTGTCGACAACAAAAATCTCTTGGCTCTCTTTGTGTTTTCCAAAACTATCCCCTTTTTCCGCTTCACTCCTCCAACCCTGAAAAAAGGTGGATGCATTTGTGTGTTCATCCTTATTTTGCATTCATAAATGCGTGTTTTTACCCAGCTCATGTTTTTGACAGCCGGGGAGGCAAATGACAGACAAAAGCAGAAAAAGCCTGTTTGCAGTAGACTAATTAATACTTAATTACTTTTGTCTTCCAATCTGAAGCTTTACGTACAAACGCCACGGCTGAAAGCGGGTTGCCAATCATGCAAAAACTAGCAACTGTACATTAAGTAGATGCAGCTGTCAGACATAATTGTACACAAGTCTGAGATGGATAATGACTGAACATAGCAGCGTCTCAGCTTGGTCTTGCTTGCCTTTATTAGAATAATTTATTCACATGGATTAATTTTGGTGTTGTGATGTGGTTAATTCTTTAGCTTCAAACTTTTGTTTAGCATAGATGTGGGACTGGCGTGAGTATTCAAGCAGACCAAATACGGGGGAAGTGTGTGAGATCAGGATGATTATTGGGGGAGGGGTGTTTGGAGGTTAGTAGGGTAGCAGGTGTCCACAAAGAGTTAATGGACTAAGTGCTGGGAGTATAGCTGGAGGCTGTTAATGTACTCGAAGAGTGTGTGTGTTCCTCCGTGTATCAGTGTGTGTATGTGTAAAAGGGCTGATATGAATGGATCAGCCCTTCATAAAACCAAAACTGGTGTTGCCAGCCTTCTAGCTATTAGCGAGTCATTAAAACTGTTTTATTTTACCAGTTCTAATAACTAATCTCCGGTTAGTATTTGAAACTAACAAGTAAAAGCCATGAGAAAAAGCACTGTGTACATTTAAATTTAAAAAAGGTGCTTCTACTTAAAAAGTAAATTAAAATATGTATAGTTTAATTTTATTTAATATGTAAACTTAAACTAAAGTAGGAATTGATTACCTGCTAAAGTCTGCATTTTTAATTAAACTGATATTAGATAGGTAATTAGATGAAGTTTGTTCTTTAGTAGCCTAACAGACATGCTGGGCGTAGCTTACTAAACTGTAAAATGTTGCCTTGACAGGCATACATCACCATTTTACAACTTTTTCTTCTCAACTGTGTCCAGGTGCTCTGCGAATGCAGGAGCTTAGAGATGCAACAAAAGAGTAACCTGCAGAGGGATTTAAAAGAGCTCTGAAGAGAACCCAGTCTGCATGTAATATACTACCATGGCCAATGACTGCTAGTGACAAAAGCTGTAGTTTAAAGTGCAAAAAATCTGATACTAATTAAATAAACATTGTTTATTCTGTGACTCTCTGTTCCACTGTTGATCTAATGCTCATTGATGTCAACCCTCCCACTTTTTTCATATGCCAGAACACTTTTATGCAGGTGTCACTTTTCTCCATGGAATCAGTATGTGTTTTACTCGTGGGGGTTTTAACAGCCCTACAGCAGCGCAGCTGTCAAAATGGCACTCATCGGACACAGTCTGTCAAACCTCTCCAACTTTGTAAGGCCGTCCACGGTTTCGTCACAGCAAGATGTTGCTCAGCCATGAAAAGTCACTTCAAGCTAATGCTACACATGCTGTGGTTGAGAGGAAACTCAGACTGCCAAAGCAGCACGGGCAGTCAAATGTTTCCCCGCGGGTGTCTGAGCCTCGTTTGGCCTCGGAGGAACATTGTTACATTTTCCGACCTGATAAAAATGTATGCTAATAACGAACACCTAGTGCTGCCTGGATGTTCATGCATCAATGTCATAATCCTAAGGCAAGACGATTCTCCCGTGGAGGATCAGTCATCCCCGTAAAAATGTTTTCTGTTGGATAAACAGTGGTGAGACAGACTGCGATTCATTGATGTTTACTTTAGAATATATTTACGTTTTTCACAACTGAAAACATTTCCAAACACCCACACTTGCTTTGTTGTATAAATGTGAAATTTGAAGCCATTTAAGACTTTGCTTTACCTTAGTACCGAAGTCGACCAGTGACTCCAGACATAACTCCTGGTTTTAAGACATAAACAAATCCATGTTACATAAACAGTCCTTCGGTTCATCACACCCTGTATTAAATGTACAAGTCTGTTATGTTCTTGAGTATATACCGAGCTCCCAGAAAGCCTGTCTGTTTTATCTGAGATTCATATTCATTGAATAAATTTCCGTTGGAGCCAGAGAGGTGCTCTTCTTAACTAGCAAGCTGCTGCTTCTCATAGTCACTCACTCTTTTTTTTTTAATTATTCATTGACAATATGGTTAGTAAGAGCTGACTTGACACATACTTTTTAGATTTTAATGAAATTTATATGACAAGATGTTTCTCTTGCTGTGCCACATTTGACTGTGGTGCAGCAGACGAGTTTCAGCTCTGCCCAGACTCTCCCTGTTGACTTTTGCTGCAGTGCTTCGAAGCTAAATGGCACAGTCGTGCACAGTATTTCCAACTGCGTTCCAGAGCAAGCTTGCATACTTTGTAATATTTCCATGTTGAAGGGCAGATTAATAAAGCAACATGTGGCATTTGATAAATGGTTGATTTGCCGGATGAGCAAGAGAAAAACTAATGAATGTTGATCGAAATTGTGCTCAGCCTGTTATTTGAATGGATCAGAGGAATCATTGTGTGCTTATTAAATCTGATTCCAAAGGCTGCTGTGATTTTCTGTGGTCAAACAGGAAGGCAAAGCAGCTGAGGGTGTGGGAGGGAGGATAAAGAGGCAGCTGTTGAACAGAGGAGGAGAGATGAGATCTGGCCTAACCAATTAACACAATAGGAAAAAAATTAGATAAAAAGCATAAGAATGAAAAAGGAGTGAATATGAATTGTCCCAAACTGGAAATAAAACGGCATTATAGTAAGTACCCTTTTATGGCAATGACTGGTAATGGATAATGTTTAGTAAACCCAAACACAGACATGTGACTTAGCACTGAAAACTCCCCTTTGCTTCCATCCTGGGTGCACCAGCTGTTATGAGCAACAGTGCAGGTGGGGTCATGACTGCTGTGGCCCAGGGGAGCCATAAATCAGAACTGGTTAGCATAGTGAGAGCAGAAGCGAGTCTGACCGAGGTGGAAGTCACAGCGGGAGTTCAATTTCAGGCAAACTTTTGAGGCCTGGATTTCACTGGCAGAATGTAAGCATTTGGTATAGACCTGTTTGCAGCGAGAGTCTGCTTAGCAGAGAAATGTGCCACCTGGTTTTTAAAAAATTCAAGACCTTTATGTATTTCTCTGTCCATGGCCTTGAGCTGCATTGGCCTCACCGAGAGGCATGCCTCATATTCAGGCTGTTTTTGATTGACCCAAATTAAAGTGTTTCACTTACAGATATACTAAATGTCAGTCTCACAGGGAACTTTAATGGAATAGAATAAGGCGACTTTTCACTAGGATATAACTGCTGTTTTGAATACTTGTTGGTTCCATTGGGATAACGTATTAAAATAGAGAAAACAGCAAATCCGTCCACTTGACATTTCCTAAAAGTTGGACAATATTGGGTTTTCTGTAGTCATGATTTCACTAGTAATGCATTCTTGGAGTCTCCCTTTGAGTTGAACTAATAATTTTCCTCTCAGTGTGCAGAATTGGCACAATCTCAAAAATCTAAAATGCACAGAAAGTTGCAGTGGACAATAGCTAGTGGGTAAAAAATTTATAGTGAAATGTATGTCTTGAAGCCTTTACAATACGTCGACTGGAAGCCATAAATTAGGCTTTCAAAAAACAACTCTAGTTCACCTGCGTATTTCGTGAGGCTTTTAAGAGACAGGAGGAACTCCTCTATCTGTTAAACATGGGAGTGGCGATGGCTCAGATATTTTTTGTAATGAAGGTAAGGAGCACCAGCTAATACCGAAGGAAGTCTCCATTTAACAGTGTAAAGACACATGCAACAGTAGCTAAGGGTCACAAAAAAATGTAAACAACTAGATATTGGAAAAAAATCTGCAATGGGTTTCTTCACTGATTCATCTTTTTGGACCTTTCATTATTATTATTATTATTGTTGTTGTTTTTTTAGATACAAAAATTGAGCTAGTTGTCATGGCTTGTCAACCATGCATCAATTAGTTCCCACAAGGGACATGTTTTGTGTTTGCTTTGACAAGTGGTGATCTATCGATCCAAAGAAGATTAGATTCTCACACTGTTTTGTGAGAAATATTGTACACTAGCTGGGAGCCACTCAGAGTTATTTTGGTTTGATCAGAGATCCTAATCAGTCACATTATATATGCCAACTGGTTGAAATGGAAATGAGAACCAAGTCAATTTGAAATAAATGTTTCACAAAGTTTTTCATAGCGCTATACAACTAAGTGACATTATGGTTCGATTTGATCATTTGGATGAATCGCCATAACAAAAAGGGGTAAAACAAATTTGAAAAGCTGATCTATAGGTGCAAACTGCTTTATGTGAACACAACAGAAGTAGGAAGGGATAAAATGAGGGCACCAGTTAGGGATCAAAGGCATTTATCCACATCCTCTTGTGATTCATATAAACAAAATGTTTCAATTCTTGCTTCCTTCTGTGGGCTCTTAATGGGCATCTTAAGGGACGTCCTCAGTTGGAAAGCTTGCAGTTACCTGAGAAGAGGGAACGAGGTCACATAAGTTAAACAATGTCTGGAAAAAAGTTAGTTTGGCAGTCTCGTCTTATAAAAAGATTATCCAGGAGTGGGCTACACAGTAAAAGAAAATATAAACTGACTTGACAACGTGGAGGTTATGTTAGACATGTGGAGGAGTTTAAAAATCTAACATTGCTCCACAAACACACCTTCAGGACCTTCAGTTGGACAGACTGCCGTGAGGTCTCCTTACACTTCGAGGCCTTGTCAAAGGTTTTCTAATACCTTTAGAAGTGACGGCAAATGCAGAATTATGGGAAACCAGGCAGAAGGCTGCACAGCGTCACAAGCCAGGCATTAAACTAGAGAGCAGCTTCTCTCCTGATGCTGTACAGTTCATAAACTTGTCCACACAAATAGCACACTAGAGTTTGTGTTTTTTTCTTACATGCACATTGATGTGTTCTTATATTTATCTATTTTTTTATGTTGCTTCGTTTTTATTACTAAATTTAATATATAAGTAAAAGGGACTGGTATATGTCGAAATTCAGATCTATTGAAGCAAAACGTTTGGTATTCAAATTGATCTCATGTAGGATCTCTCTGACCAGTATGGGATCGCATACTACAATTATTGCAGAGATAATGTTGTATCATTTTTAATAGTCTGAGAAACAGGCATTTTTTGTATGCCAGGCCTGTAGATTATGTGTGGGTGCAATATGTGAAATTAAAGTGAAGAGCCTTTTGAAGTGCAAAATATAAGGAAAGGTAAAATCTAGCATATCTGTCTGAAATACATTCAAGGAGCCTTAACTTTCTCATGAAGTACCAAATCAATAGTTTCTCCCTGAAATCACTGGCTAGAAAATATATAGCTCTTAGACCCCGAAGATGGATATTTGTGTCCATATTAGGAGTCCTTCTGCACCACATCCTTGTGTCAAATCAGAGATAAAGATGACTGCTATAAAGTATGCATAGCAGGCTTATTTAGAGTTTGCTTTCAGGTTTCTTTTTTTTTAATATACCAGCAGCTAATCAGGCTGATATTTCATAATCAGAGCCCATGCTGTTTAAAATAGTTAAATATACTTGAGAATGAATTCTGAAGTCCTGCAGAGCAGAGTGTGTTACACACACAAAAATGAATCAAAAACTCAAAAGGAGAAGACATGCATTGTACTGAATTCGTTTCTTGTATTATTCTGTGTTGGTAACATTTTGATGACATGTTTTATTCTCTTTTTGAATTCTAACACGTTATGAACAGCGCACTTTAGGTATTCCTTAATAAAGGGAATTCTGAATGAATATATCTAAAAGAAATAAGCCATATTCTTAAGAAAGACAGGAGATGGACTCAATTGATGGCAGGTTGAAGCATTGTTGTGATCAGGTGATGATGAAGGACGAGTGTCAAAGAGGGCAGGAAATTCTTAGAGGCAGAGGCCAATGTCAAGCTATCAAATATGGGGATGATGCCAAATCAAATTTATTTTAAATTGTTTACAGTATTTTTTTTTTATAACACCTGAAGGTGACATAGTTACTTGATTGTGGAAATGTTAATAATACCCCTCTCCCAAAAAGTTGTTTTTGACTCAGATAACTATTGGAAAGATTTTTTTTTTGAAATGTCAAAACTTATGATGCTACAGGCACTATTACATTACCAGTTGCTGCAAAGCTACATAAACATTAAGAAACCAATGTCTTACTTTTCAAAAGGATGCTTCAGGTATTTACAAGAAAAAACTTTTAATTTCCCTCTATCTCAAAGCAAATAGAAAGTACATTAAAGCAGTCTAACATGTAGTGATTCATCTCATCCCTTCTGATGTTTTTGGCTTTCGAAAGCTTTGAAAAGTACAACAATGAGTCATTCTGCTGGCAAACAAACAAAAAAGAAACATACTAAAAAATGAAAATCCGCTTGATCGTTACCTTACCTTACAATATTTATATGACAGACGCATGACCAGCTTTGGCTCTATAAGCTCCATTGATACAGAGACGCAGTATTCTGACATACACAATGATTACTGTTATACTTGCTGCCTGTACATCTTGTACTCAGTTGCTTTTGCTCAGATTAGTGCTGTGTGGGTGTAATGGGCAGTTGTTGTAAGTGTTTGTCAGCTGTTGAAGTGACCAGACGGCCTGTCTTACCGGCCGCTAATGGAAGTCAACTCTTCAGTCTCACTTTGTATCAGCCCTTCTTCAAGTTGCATTCACTCTCACACCTGTTTGTTCAACTGACAGAGCTTTCAGTGACAAGTGTTTTCTGTTAGCTCCTAATACGTCGGCGTTTTCTTTTCTCTCTTGAGAAAGATATTTGTCTGCAAAACGTGTATTTAAAAGATTCTATTTAATAAATTAGTCAGGCAGTAAGGGATTTGTTGAGGAGACTGACGCTGGGAGCGGGGTCAGGGGTTGTTAATAACATGCCTGTTACAATGATTTTTACATTCTGATGCAGATGGTGATTATCACTGCAGGAAGGACAAGGGATGGAAAAGGAGAGAGAGAAAGAGAGAGAGAGAGAGAAGGAGGATGCTGCCTGAATTGTAATGTTTGACGCTGTCCAGAGCCACTCAAAGAGCCAAAACACTGTGAAAGAGAAATGCTGGGGATTCTCATCAAGCCATTAGGATGACATGATTTACCAGAGTTATCTACAGACTAATTTCTTCCTCAAAGACAATATGGGCATTTTCAACCTCCTAAAGCTCATTTCCTGTCACTTATATGTTGGCACAAGTACAAAATCACTTTCACGTCAATAAGAAAGTACTTGAAAATGTGTTTCATATGGCCTTAGTCAATCATTGAATGTTAGCGTCCCCATTTTTTTATGTCTCATCTTTTTTACTGCTCCTCACAGAATCTGTCTTTTTTTTCCTACTCTTTCTGGTAATGATGGTAATGGGGTCAAACGCTTTTGGTGGCCTGAGGGCAAAAAGATCAAGGGCTGTACAAGAGAATGTTGAACCAGGACTGGAGGAGTGTGGGGGGTGCGACTATACTCTGATGTGCCGTTTATTTCTCTCAGATATACATATGTGCAGAGTGTAAGTGAGTGTCACACTCATATATTCACTTAGCTCAGTGCTTTTTAGGAGTGTTTGGGACCCTGGAGGTAACTGTCGGCCTCCTACTGTTTTCGCTTTTTTTCCCCCAACCAAGCAATTTCTTCCTCTGCTCTTTTCACCGTTTCCTTGAGTTTTAGGAATCTTCACAGGAACCATTGCATAAGTTTGAACTTCTCTTGGGGCAGATAGGACAATAGATTTCATCCCTTTTCATGTTTTAATAACAGATGTTATTTCAGTGATGTTTCTTTGACATGTAAGTAGTTGGTTGATAGATTAATGGATGTGCCTTCTGCTGTAGTTCATGCTAAATAGTGTGTGCCAGGATTGAACCTCATCAAAACTAAAAAATCTACAACTCATCTGAGCTTGCATATTAATATGAAGTTACATTATCAAATATTCATGGCTAAATAAAAAAATAGTTAATCAGTAGGAAAACACATTTGTTACCAGTATTTTGCTACAAAATGGCAGTAAGAGCTAAAAAGTCGTATTCCATCAGAGTTAATTGCACTCATTAATGAGATGATTAGTGAAAAAGACTTAGTGCTTGAAAAATTGACTGTTTACTTAATGCAACATGAGTTCATTATAATTAAGCCACTCTGGTTCATTTTCTCCGTCTGTTTGTGAGTGTAGTATAAGAATATAATTGGCATTTTAGAGATTTCTCTTCATTGTTTTGAACGACACAAGCAAATTTGATTTGGGTTTTCATTTAATGTAAACAGATAGGTTTAAAGCTAAAGATAGTATATTCATTTTGCATGTTTTGTCCATAGGCAGTGTAACCCGTTTAGGTAATGAGCACCTTTAGGAACCTTTACATGCTGATGTTTGAAACAAGTATGAAAGGGAATGAAGGAGATCTAAGAGACTTTGACTATGTCATGGGTTTTGGTGTCTGTAGGGCTTGCCTGGGCATTTCAAAAATGATGATTTACTGGGATTTTCATCCACAACCATCTTTCAGGTTTAGAGTAAATGGCCTGGATATTTCAATTGAGTAGCAGTGATGTGATTGAAAATGCCCTGTTGCCCTGTGACATCAGTGACATGACTTACTAGTGCTCCTAAGAAACGTTGTAAACAGCATTATGGAGGAGCATTGTTGTGATGGCATGCTTTTAAAGGGGAGTGTCAGAAAGAGCAGGAGCTTCTTAAAGAAACAGAGTCCCGATTTCAATTGCAAAGTCAAATTTCTTACATGTCAGTTAATTTCGACATAAATGGCTTTTTTTAATAACTACTGAAGGTAACACACTTCAGATTTGTTTCACCAAGCTTTAAATTTGGGACATAATTTATGTGAGTGCCATCAGTTTTGTGACTTCACGCGCAAAAAGTGAACTCTTTCACTCAGGTCAGTGTTTGTTTTTAGGTTTTGGATTTCAGCTGCCATTTGCATTTGTCAAACTTATCATGAAGGACTACAGAATGCATTAAGTTAATAGAAATCCACACAAAGCTATCTGAAAAACAGCAGTGTGTGTTATGTGTGTGAGTGAGTGAGCGAGCTCAGTTGATGAATACTTTGAATCTCCACGTTAGCACGTTTCCCCGCTGCTGTGAGTATCTTCCATATTACTTTCACCCCTGCTGCGTTTTTATTATACACCTTTCTAGGTGTATAATTATCACGTGTCACAGCGTAGAGATGATGTCTGTGGAGCAGGCGTGTTTCGCTGCTTTTTCCGCTGAGAATAAGACACTGGCCACAAATGATTGGATTAGTGTTTAACCCCCACTTCCACTTAGTTTAATCCGCTTTGCAACTTTGTGTGTGCGTGCGTGCGTGCGTGTGTGTGTGTGTGTGTGTGTGCATGTGTGTGTGTTTGTGAGTTTGCTCCCATTTCTGTTTGTTCCAACTGATGAACATCAAGGACAGCTTGTTTGTGGTCACTCAGCGGCATCTTCTTTTGGAATCACACTTCCTGCATCCAGTAAAGGTGTGCGGGTTTGAACAACTGGCAGCTAAACGAGAGAGATGAGACATGGGGAAGGGGAAAACTGGAAAAAAGTGAGGTGGGGTGCAAGAGAAAGGTCCAAACATATAACATCAGCGGTTTGCAGAAATGGAGATGAGCATTTGTAATATAAAAAAATAAATAAAAAAATACTTGGGCCTTGTTGAGCAAACACAGGCACCTGGAGATCAAGCCGGCACAGCCACAGGTGAGGAAGCTGTGGGGGGGTTTGGGAGTAGAGGGGGTCGTGGGCGCAGGATTATTGTGGAAGAGTGGCGGAATAGAGAGATCAGTTGAAGGTCTGCAGGGTTTGGTATGTCATTGCCATCCTTTCTAAACAGCCCGCAGAACGATGGGCACTTTGAAGTTCCACAGAGCTGCCTAAATCCTGCCTGAAAAGATGCAGGGAACCGCGAGGCAGGGAAAAGAGACAGGAATGTGGAGAGAAAGAAACTGCAGGGGCAGGACAAGGGAAGGGATTGATGACGGGTGAAACACAGAGGAAGGAAAGTGAGAGTAATCAGAAGTAAGGAGGCTCGTTTTAAGAGGGATGACAGGAGACAGGCAAGCGGAGGGAAAGCTCTTAATGCACCAACACTGTGAGAGATGAGTAATATTAGTTTTTTTTTTTTTGGAGGTGTATGAGTAATAGGCTTCCAGCAGGTCTTGAAGATGGACTGAAACATGAGAAGCGGTGATGTAGCAGTACAGTTATAAGATGATCTGAGCTGGAAATTGGTAGCTGTGGTGCTGCCAGATCAGCAAAACGCCAATACAGCAAAGGGAAAGAGGCGATAGAGTCAGGGTCCTTTTTAGCTTCATCCCAGAACATTTACAGCCAGATTCCTTTCAGGCATTTTCTGCACCAATAAATACTGTTCAAGATTTGCTCCGTTGGGAAGAATTTTTAATTTAAATGAATTTCTTCCTGTTGAAGTATTTAGCAAATAATCTCTTCTTTGAAAACACAGTGTAAAAAGAAATATGAGGGTTAAGTACAATGTCCTTTGGAAAACAGGATTTTTTTGTGTTGATTCCATTTATTTTCTAAACAAGAATTATCCTGTGGAAGGAAGCCAGAGGATCCAGTGAACTCTCGACATGGGAGACATCCATGGCTGATTTTTTATTTTTTATTTTTAAGAGTTTTTCTTACAGTGAATACATGTTAAAAGAAAATAGAATAAATATTATATAATAATTGTAATCAATTTTTAATCCCCAGTTTCTTTTACATGTCCCACAGGGGTATCTGCTTCAGCTTCTTTTCTATGGAACAACAAAATATGAAAATAAAATTGCTTTGTGGCTTTGCATAAAACAGCATTTTCCTCATGGAAGATAGAAGTAATGTGGATGTGGGAATAAATATCAAATGTATTCTCGGCTTAAGTCAACTGAGTTTAATAAAATCTCAAGTAAGGCTGCATGATGTTAGGAAAACCTGCAATAATATTGGTGAATCAGGTAACAGTGATATGACTTTTGAAAAGAGGTTGATATCTTTCTAAATTTGGTTCACAATAAACAAAGACCTCAGAGAGAGAGTGACTTGAAACAAAAACAAAACAAAAAATCAATCAGTGGCGATTTCTGATATGGGCGACATGGGCAGCCCCCATTTTATCACATTAGAATCATATCATACTGAATTATGCATACTGAAAATAATTTTTACCTATTTATTTTGTAACGTTTCCAGTCATGTTTTAGTGAAAGATCTTGTTTAAAAATGTTATATAAAATGTATACACACATGCCTTATAGCTCACCAATGAGTTGCATGAATCTCAAAAGCAAAGAATAGAAAATGTTAGAGCAACACACACACACACACACACACACACAT
>CAEGAF010017871.1:0-10328 GCA_903067075.1 Micropoecilia bifurca
AAACACAACCCCACTGTCTCCCCCCCCCCCCCCCCACCCAACACCCCCCCCCCCCGCCGGGGGCGCGCGGGGGGGGCCCCCCCCGGGGCGCCCCCCCCCCCCCCCCGACTGTACTTGAGTTATTTCTTGGATGGCAACCTTTTACTTTTGAGTAAAAAACATGTTTAAGCAGCTCTACTCCTAGCTCAGTTCATTTTTTGACCAATGCTGAGAGCTCATCCTCCTGCCACTTCCTGTCATCGTCTACTTTGTTGTTTTCTTCAGTAGTAACATCCGGCTGTTGTGACTTTTGTGATGCTAAAAAAGTGTTTCGAAAAACCGACTTGTCTTAGCACAAAAACTATTTTGTCATAAAACTGGATGTTTTTTTTTTAATTGCTCTGTCTCCATTAAGCAAATTTATTTCCAAAATTTCTATTTGCACAATTTTATGGTTAAACGCAGCTACTGATTCTTTAGGTTTTTAGTTTTCTGAACTGAAGTGTGTGAACTTGGATGACTGACAGTTGCGTGTTTATTCATTTATTTTGCAGCAAACAGAGGGATCCAGTGTTCAATGCAGGTGAGAGTCCAGCTTTTTCTTTTTCAAAGAGTTGAGAGCCGATGTTATTTTTTCCATAAAACAAATTTAATATCAGCTGTGACTTCTGTGTCACATAAGTCTACTTCAGCTTCTTTCCATGATATCACTGTTAAACATTCATTTTCTCATCGTTCATTCTTTACATTTAACACATTCACCTCATATCGTTTTATCCTTACTTCAAAATTCATTACAAAATCTTTTCTTATTAAAACGGTTTTTTTTGTAGATTTCAGTTCAGAAGCAGTTTCAGGTTTTTATTGAATTAAATTCACCACAGCAGTAGGAGCCGTTATTATTGTTATTGTCATAGTTTAAACTTATATTTGTTACACAATACCCTCCACACAAGTATTCACACCCCAGGCAAATTTAGGTTTACATTTATTGTCCTTTAACTAAGAAGATCTTACCAATGCTCAACATACATGCAGAAGTTTCCACTTAATATTTGAACAAACATGCAACTTTCTTTTTAACATGATTAAAAAAATAAAAGAAATGGAAAAACACTTTGAAAATTATGAAGTTAGAGAGAAACTGCTCGAAAACGATGGCGGTGGTTTATTAAACACATCATAGACAGAAGCTGCCGTTCACCAGGAAACAGGAAGTGAGGTCACTGTAGAGGTGAGGAAGCGATGCCAGCCTTCATCTGGTGCTTGTGTGTCTCTCTGACCTTTATAAGGGATGCGACGTGTGACCCACTGCAAAGGTAGGCCAGGGCCCCTGCGCTCCCCCCCTACCTCCGCCCTGCCTGCACAGCTCTCTGCTCCTCAGTTCAGATTCATTCAGACGAGAAGCCGCTGCTCTCAGGCCCGAAGAGAAGCAATAAAAACCGATCATGGCGTGAGCAGAAAGCTGTCCAGACTGGAGCAGGAGCAGATTCCTGAGCTGCGTTTGAAACTTTCCCTGTGGAAAAATTAACTCACAAATATCCCACCTAACCTCCACTCAGAGCTGCAGAAACACAAAAACTCACCAAGTATTTTTTTACTTTCTACCACAAAAATTTTATTCAACTTGATGCAAGACAAAACTAACTTGGAAGGAACATTTCAACTTCTTTTAAGTCAATAATTTCTTAATATTTATTAGAAAAGTACTGGTGCCGTTGACTTGTCTTGTTATAAGTGAAATAATCTGCCAGTGGAAATAGTAGTTTTCTTATAAATATGAAGGAATTATTCATTCCAAATGCATAAAACAATTTCTGATATACATTAGAAAAAAACAGCAAACAGATTTTGGTCATTTTAATGCTTCAGACATCAACGCAAGGCTACTATGTGTTACTGCGCTCAAGAGACTTTTCAGTCACAAATAGGAGTATTTGTGACTGAAAAGTCTCTTGTAAATAAGCTTGTCACAATAAATCAGTTAAAACAAAATCAATTCAATCGTTTCCATTTTCCTGATTTATTGGTTTTCTTTTTTTTCTCTATTTCTACAAAAATACTGGATGATAAAAATCTTCAGTCTCAACAAGCCCTCATTTATTTTTTTTTGAAGGGTAATTTTGTTTACAAAGTTCATTTCATTTGATATTTCTGTTTTATTTATTTTGGATATTTAAAATATCTTCCAGTTCCAGGATTAAATGTTCGTCAGAATCTAAAATTTATTGATCTTTGAGAAATTGTTCTTGCATTGTTATGCCATTATTACCATTATATTATTTGAAAACGATCTCAAAACAACAATGTTATCGTTTATCGCGATAACCTTTGAGACAACTTATCATCCAGAAAAATTTGTTACCATGACAACCGTAGCTGTAAGTTAATTTTGTCTTATTTGAAGTAAGTTAAGATAAAAAAAAAACACTCGGTAAGACTTTGTGTTTTTGCAGCGGTTGCTGTCTGTTTTGCTCACTTCAGTCAGTTTTGGTTACCATAGTAACGACACAAAGATGTCTGCCACTCAATGCCTTGCAGTTGCTTCCAGATTTTTTTTAACTCCTGCTCTTGCAGTGTCCCTGCACTTGGAATGAGTATTTGCACACTGACACAGTTTCTACTGAATCCTGTCTGAGTTTTCAGCTTTTTGTTTTGTATCTGTGCCAAAAAAGAGAGAAAAGCAGAGAGTAATTTCCTGAAACATGCAGCTTTTTTTCAGAGGGATTGAAACCAAGAAGTGGGTGGAGAGTAGACAACGAGAGTCTCACTGCAAAAACATGTTTTTACTGAAGTAAAAGTGAAAATTAGCAATGTAAGAAATTACTCAAGTAAGAGTAAAAATGTATTTGGTAAGAAGGTTACTCAAAACATCAAGCATAGTTGAGATAGTATTTACATAATCAGACTGACTGAAACATTAAGCTTTGATGAGATAAAACGCTGTATTTTGTAAACACTTTCAAACAAAAAACAAGCTGCTCCAGTAAAATATTTTACTTTATGTTAAAAATGTTGGTGATTTATCATCAGTTTCCCTTCTTTCCTTGTTTTAGTAGCTTAGTTTGTTCTTTACTTTACTCTCCCTCAGGAATTTCAGTCATCTAACATCCAACTTTCTCCACCTTCTTTTCACACGTATCGTCCCTCCATTTCTGCCTCCTCTGCTCTGTTGTTCCCAGCCGGTACTTTCAGATTTACTAGCGCAAAACATCAACACTCAGCATTTTAAATATTACTGTTTTAGATTAAACAGGTTAATTCATGGCTTAATTTAGATCAGACCTTATAAAGTTATCTTTACTTGGAAAAAATTACAGCTGCAGCTAACGGTTGTTTTTGTCATCGATTTATTTTGATGATTTATCAAATATTCTAATGATTAATTGTCTGATTATTTGATTATTATGTCGATTAATCAAATATTCTGATGATTAATCAAATAATAGTCGCAATATTCAATTATTCTGATAATCGCCTGGATAGCTGATTATTTGGACAATTAATTGTCAGATTATTTGATTATTTTGACTATTAATCAATTAATTGGATTTTTAAAAATAGCCACATTCTAGATTTTTCACATAACCTCATTTATGCAATAATAGAAAGGCATTAAAATATGCAAATAAAACCCCTAATCAATTCCTTTTTAGAAAAGATTGCCTAAAAAGCAATAATACAGCACTCGTTTAACTCGTTTAGTGTGTTTGAACCAGGTAAAGCAAAAACTATCCCACTTTTTGAATAAAACATATTTACAGACAAATTAGGTTTTTATCTTAAATGTTCTGAATATGATGTTTGTTTTTTAATCTGTATACCTCAGTTAATTATTAAATTAGTTGACTACTATTTAAACTAATTTGTGCTTCTTTTGTTCACGATGAATCGGATTAACAGTTTCAAACCTAAAAAAGTTTTAATTTAGGCTAATGTTATTCCCTCTACTGAACGTTTGGGTATAAAATGTTCAGAATTGTTTCTGTTCTTGTCCTCTGCATGGATTATTTTTATAGGTTAACATTTTACACTGATGACAACATGTCATTTGCTCATCTCCGCATTTTGTTTTGAATCATCCGTGTACTTTAAAATCATCTGCTATTCATTTTGTGCGCCTTGTTTTCACACACGTGTTTGAAGTGATCAATAAAAGCCAGTTTAAGATATTTGTTTGTGTTTTTGTAATTTTTCTGTTTTTAATTATCTGTTCTCAATAAAACCATAAATAGACTCCACCTTCACACCCAATTGCATCACTCTGTTTAACCGATCTCACTCATAACTCACCAGCACTTCCTTTGTTCACTAATTTCTCCCAAGTCAATTATTCTGATCTGTTTGTGTATAAACTCATGGTTTAATGAGGCTTTTCTGTTGCCTTTCCTAGAGGAAGGTTACGTGAAGATGTTTTTGAAGGGACGTCCCGTCACCATGTTCATGCCTAAGGACCAAGTGAACGGCTACAGCCTGGAGGCCCGAGGCGAGCTGCCCAGCAACAAGCTCAAACTGGACTGGGTGTATCCTGACGCTGCTGCCAGGAGGTTTCTGCAGAAATGAAACATTCACTGCAAAAACATGAAATATTACCAAGTATTTTTGATTGACTTTCTGTTTTTAATTGGGGCGCGCCTATCTACTTTTGTTTTCTTCTGAAGCTAATATACAGGTTTAGTTTTGTTGGCCGATACCAATCTGTCTCAGAAAAACAGTGCTAAATTTACTTAAAATGTTAAGTCAATAATTTCTTAATTTTGGATATGCAAAAAATGGATTGTTATAAGTTAAATAATCTTCCACTGGAAATAGTACTATTCATTAAGATTAAGGACTTATATACCTAAAACAATTAAAACAATCTGAAAAGTCACTTGTAAAGCGGTTTTGCCTTATTTCAAGTGTACTAAGAAACTAGACCAAAAAAATTGGTAAGACTTTGTGTTTTTGCAGTGAATAGTTTCACGAATTTGGTTAAACATGTAAAAGCAACACAACTTTAATTTGTTCAGTCTGTGAAATTAGGAGAAAAACAGCCAATGTAGCATAAGTAACAAAGAAATTGAAACTGACAGACTGGCAAAATGGTCGAACATGTGAAAAATAAACAACAAAACCTCTTTCAAATCATTCAGAAAGTGTAATTAGGAATTCTAAATTAATAATTAAATAAATAATTGAGCATAGAATTAGACCAAATAGCTCTACCTTTATGGATTAATTTAAAGATTGGTGGATCTCTGAATTCTGGGCACTGTGCCATTACCTAGCAACCACAGCTCGTCACCTAGCAACCACAGCTCGTCACCTAGCAACCACAGCTCGTCACCTAGCAACCCAAGTGGAACTCTGCTGGAAAAGACAAACATTTTGTTATTGGCTTTCTATTCAGAACTCACTGCAATAGCACAGAATCTTGCCAAGTATTTTAAGCAAGCATCTTAAAACACTTGGGTATGAAAAGCTATATCTTGCTAAACATTCAGCAAATGCAGGAGCTTGTTTTAAGTCAATAACTCTTTAATATTGCTGAAAAAGTGCTAGTTCCTCTGGCATGTCTTGTCATAAGTGAACTAGCACTTTTTCATCAATAAAGGAGTTGTTGACTTAAAACAAGCCGAAAAATTGCTTGTAAGTTAGTTTTATTTTAAGCGCACTGAGTTGTTTACGGTTGAAACTAAACAAAAAGTATTTAAGTTTTTGTGTTTTTTCAGCGTTCAGCTGAGTACACAGTAAAAATGCCAGTGTTGAATTAACAACCAAAAGTGTCTATATGTATCCAAGTCAGCAGGTGTTAAATTCAACACTACAGAGTGTCACATTAAAATATATTAAAAGTAACACCAGTCTCTTGATCACAAAACACAATGTGTGTTTTAAAAAGTAAATAATTGACCAACAAGGTGTCAATATCAATCAAATCCAGTGGAAAATATTCAAAACAATACACAGAAATGGAAAGTTTAACTTTTCTTAAACCAATTTCAGTATTATAGACAAANAACATTAATTTAACAAAAATATGGGTGTCAATCTTTTAACACTTTCAAAAGTGTTACTTTAACACCAGCTGACTTGGACACATATAGACACTTTTGGGTGTTAATTCAACACTGGCATTTTTACTGTATAATTGTGTGTGCATAATAAATTCAGCCTGTTATTCTGGAGAGATAAAAGTCTGTAAATGCTTCCCCTGCTTGTCGGAGTCGATCTGTTTTCGTCTCTCTGCAGCCTGGAGTCAGGAAAAACCGGCACACAGCTGACAAGCCGACGGCACAAGCAGTCAGCAGCTCCTCTTGTGCTATTTTCTTTTCTGTTTTCTCGTCATCTGTGGCCATCTTAGCTTATTTTTTCGTGTCAGGAGTGAATGTGTTGTGCTGTTCAGCCTCGCAGGAATAGAAAAAAGCCAAAAGGCAAAGAAATGTGGGGAGGAAAGCAAAAACAAACATGTTTTTAAGGGTATATTCACAAATTTCAATGTATATTATTGAGATTTTATGTTACCGATTAGACTAGAACTTTTCTTTTCTATGTTTACTTCACCTAAAACACCTTCTTTGACAAATTGTTCTTGTGCCAAATCCATTTCCATCCGCTTGGATTCCTTGACCTTTGACCCAGCTACGGTTACCGCGGCAGAGACTGTCGCTCCAACCTGTACCTGCTTCCTACGGGAGAGACGGTGTATTTCATCGCCTCCGTGGTCGTCCTGTTCAACGTGGACGAACAGCTGCAGAGACACTACACAGGACACACGGACGACATCAAGTGGTGAGAGACGCACTGGACTTTCCGCTTCCCGTCCATCATTAAAACCAGGATTTATTTAAAACGTCTAAGAAAATATATATTCTCCTCCACTCTGATCGGGAATGTCAGTTTTCCCAACCAGGCTGATTGTTTTCAGAGACTATTTGATGTTTTTCCTGTCGTCTCCAGTTTGGCCGTCCACCCTGATAAAATCACGATTGCGACTGGACAAGTGGCAGGAACCTCCTCAGACGGAAAAGTAAGTGAACTTTTATTGATTCTTCACATTCACACTTTACTGACGCAACATTTAGGTACGTTAATTTAAAATAAGAGTCGTAGAGCCTCATAACTTCTACACCTGTTGCAATTAATCACACAATAAATTGAAAGGAGCTCAGTAATTTCCATTCTGATTAATATTCATGGTTTTGGTTGTGTTTTTTATTTCCATTTTATTTATTGTTTTTTGTGTTTTTGCTTTGGCTATTTAAAATATCTTCCATTTTCAGTGTTAAGTGGAGTGTTAAATAAAAATTAAATATTTTTGTCTTTGAGAAGGTAAAGTTGCATTATTATGCAATTATCAGTATATTATTTGAAAAAAGTCTCAAAGCAAAAATATTATTGTTTATTGCAATAATTATTGTCATAAATTATTGTGAAATTGATTCCCTAAGAGGTGGATTTAGGTTGTTTTGGTTAAATCTAAAGTCCAATAAAGTCATTTGAAGTGACTTGTAAAAACTGAGAACTTTTGTAGGTCAACGGTCAAATTTGAGGTGTGTGTGAACGAATGTGGCGTCGAGCCTCTTATAGTCTATTGCAAAAAAAAATAAAAGTGTTTCTTTTATTAGTCTTTTATAAATATTTCAAGACTTTTGATGTTTAATGATTGGATATTTTTCCAGAGTAATTCATATCCACCAAGCTAAATGAAGGGATTCTTGTTTCCTGACTCGGTGTTTGTTTTTCTGGCAGCAGCTGGCTCCTCACGTCCGCGTGTGGGACTCTGTCAGCCTCAACACGCTCCACGTTCTGGGCACAGGCTTCTTCGACCGAGCGCTCGCCTGCCTGGCTTTCTCCAAGTCTGTAAGAGACGCTAGCTAGCACCCGTTACCGCCTCTCCAGCTGTGCTAGGAGTTAGCTTTTAGCTCGTGCTTAATTATCAGAAGAGGAATGATTAAAACTCTTTTGACTGGTTATATCTTCTCTTCTGCCCTGATTCATTGAAGTCGTTGTTATATCAGCTGAACCATAAAGACAAGACTAAACGTTTCTCCAAGTCCAAAACAAAACAACATTTATTATACAAGCAGCTAATAAAACTGACAGAACTCAATGAAATCACAAACCAGCTACACAGTAAAAATGCCAGTGTTGAATTAACACCCATACATGTCTATATGTGTCCAAGTCAGCAGGTGTTAAAGTAACACTTTTGAGAGTGTTAAAAGATTGACACCCATTCTTTTGTTAAATTAACATTGGTCTATAAAACTGAAATGGATTTAAGAAAAGTTTAACTTTCAATTTCTGTGTTTTGTTTTGAATATTTTCCACTGGATTTGATTGATATTGACACCTTGTGGGTCAATTACGTTTTTAACACCACATTATGTTTTGTGATCAACACTACACTGGTGTTACTTTTAATGTATTTTAACACTAACACCATTGTAAATGTTAATGTGACTCTGTAGTGTTGAATTTAACACCAGCTGACTTGGACACATATAAACCCTTTTGGGTGTTAAGTCAACACTGGCATTTTTACTGTGTATATTTACCTCACAAGACAGACATCCACACATCACAACGAAACGTTATGGGGAAGCATTTTGCCGCTACGCTGCTTCCCCGGAGACCACAGATTGATCTGAAGCTAAGCTCCGTGTTCCCTAGATTTTAGAAGGGAGGGCGTGTTTTCCCTTCTGCTGTATTCAAATTAGGGGACTGTCCTTATCTAGGTTCTAGTTAACTTCTAAGATCAAAGAAGTGTTATTTTCTTTTGAATGAGGACAGATGTTTTTTATGACCCTGTCTAGAGGAAGCTCTACTCTGTTTCACAGGACCGGATTGTTTTACACCAGCTGTTAAATCTTATCAAAATGGTCAAATGTTAAACAGGCAGTGAGAGAAACTAGCTGTGTTCTAAATTATAGAGAAGTATAAGCCAAGTTATTTTAATTCAAATTGGTGTATAACGTTTCAATAGAAATATCCTAGATAAGAGATTACGCTAATTGAACCATGGATATAATTTGAAGTGAATTTTCTTATTTGAAACATATCTAATATTATCTAATATTGAACATATTAGATAGTTTTAGACAGTTTTAAAGTCCCTCCACTGGCTCCCTGTATCTCAGAGAATAGACTTTAAAATACTGTTGTTAGGTTATAAATCACTGAACGGTTTAGCACCACAATACCTTAAAGATATGTTATTGCCGTACCAACCGTCTAGACCCCTCAGATCTTCTGGTTCTGGTTCTGCTCTGCATCCCCAGAACCAGAATCAAACGAGGAGAAGCAGCTTTCAGCTTCTATGCACCACAAATTTGAAACAAACTTCCAGAAAGCTGTAAAACAGCTGAAACACTGAGTGCCTTTAAATCTCAAATTAAAACCATGCTGTTTAGATTTGCTTATGGATAAACTGAATGTTTTTATTTTTATTTTTAATAATGTTTTTATCTTTTTCAAACTCTGTCTCTTTCTGTTTTTATTTTTATTTTAAACTGTGTAAAGCACTTTGAAATGCCACAAATAAAATTTGATTGATTGATTGATTGATATGGTTCAGTTTTTACAACTAGCTTATTTTAAATTCATTTTCTTAACACTCTCTTCCTATGAAGCCAAATTAACATAATGTGGTTTGTGTTTTTGTGGGTGTTTTTGGAAATCAGAATGGAGGAAACACGCTTTGCGTTGTGGATGACTCCAACGATCACGTCTTGTCTGTGTGGGACTGGCAGAGAGAGGAGAGGCTCGCCGAAGCAAAGGTAGCAGCGTCTTCTGGTACAGAGTGTTCTGGTGTTTGTCCCTCTGAGCTGAACTTGTTTCTTTCTTTTTGCTCAGTGCTCCAACGAGTCGGTGTTTGCTGCAGACTTTCACCCGACTGACAGCAACATTGTTGTGACTTGTGGCAAGTCTCATCTCTATTTCTGGACTCTGGAGAAAGGCATGCTGGTCAAAAAACAGGGGCTGTTTGAGGTAAGAGAAATGTCTAACATTAGGCAAAAAATGTATCAGTTTCACTTAGATTTTATCAAAGAAGTATGAACTTATTTTTACCCACCCCTCTAACATCTATAGCAGGGCTTCTCATTACGTCGATCGCGGAAAGGTTTTGAGTCGATCTCGGCAGCAGGTGACAAACTGAAGCCGCCATGACGCTGAGACCAGAACTTCCTCTTCTGATAGGCTTATCAAAATATCCACTAAGATCCTAAACATTTTTTAGCTTCATTAAAAAAATAACAATTATAAAAAATCAACGAAACATGTTAAAATTAATCATCTCAGTAGTTATTGTTCCAACAAGGTGTTGCGCAATTCAGTGCGTTTCGGTTTCATTAACAAAAAAA